>JAAGKR010000921.1:0-116081 GCA_011419295.1 Clarias macrocephalus
TATGTTTTTTGAGCAGAAAAGGGATATAATTGGCCATTTTACTGTCAATCATACCAGGCTACTTTTTGTTGTAATTGAATTTGTTGCGAATCCTGAATAAACTGTCTATTCTATACCATTTTTACACAGTAGCGCTAATAAGTCCATTCTAAGAAGCTTAATTGTTACACTATTAAAAATGTGTAATAAACAGTGAAATGCTGTGTAACTTGTAGAGATTGGCGGATAGTTCCAGGTATGTATTGCCATTCTTTCGTGTGGCGATTTGTGTATCTGCACATTGACTCAATTTTTTTTTCCGTTATTAATTATTATTAACATCTATTTATATGTTTTTTGCGTTTGTGGGAGTAAAATGTTGCTGTTCCTCTGTACTCCTGCAGGTGGTGCACTCTAAACTATTCACACATTGGCAGGAAGCACAACCTGTGTAGTAGGAACGAATTTGTTCAGAATGATAAAGCCTGGAAAAAAAAATTCTATCAAATTGGGATATTTATAAAATCAGGATGTGTACAAAACCACAATACAAATCGAATTGGCGTGATAAGATCATATCGGCTGGTCCTTGGTTATTCCCGTCCATAATGACTTGTATTGTTGAATATTTAAACATCTCAAACGAAGCAGTTTTTTAAAATTTAATTGTAGTTTCCTGGCCAATCTTCAGCTTCAGACTCCAGTCCAGTAGGTGGCAGTAAATCGCCAACCACTTACAAACTCAGCTAAGAAGAATGAGCGATACTCTGTCAAAACATTAGGTTTATATTTTCTGCAAAGGTTGTAGTAAATTTTTAGCCTTAATTATTTTCCTAGGTTTGCACACACACACACACACTATATTGTTTATTCTTTCTTATACTTGGTATTGTTATAGTACTGGTATAGACTAAAAAGTGAAATTAGTGTTTTTATTAAAACTAGTAAAATTGAAAAGAAATTTCACAGCTACTGTGATATGATAATTATGCATGTGACTCTTGACAAATATAAAAGGTATACTGGTTTAAAGTTCTATCAGTGTCACGGTTTTGAGCTCATACCTTTACGTACGTCAAGTCGAGTAAACCTGAGCCGCGTCTTCCTTACGTGTTTACGTGTCTGACTGTAGTGTCAACAGAACTGATTTCAGTTTCGAGCTTGTGTAATGACCGAAATCTAAAGGTTAAGATGGGAGCAGATATCCGAGTGTGTGAGTAGACGGCGATGTAGGTTTAGTGATGTATTAACTGGGTCAGTGGGTCTGTTCTGTGTCTGGGATTCTGACTAAAAAGCTCTTGTCTGACGGTTGAGGAAGTGACCTCACTCTAGTCGTCTGTCTGCCTCACTCATCACTTCTTCCACATATGGGGTTACGTCGTGTTTCATCAGGTTCTACGTTCTGGTGCTTAGATTGTTCAGGAAAAATGTGAACGAGGCCAGATTTTAATCAGCTTTTTTTTCTCCCCATCTGCTTGTTTAAAACAGACATATTTAACTGCAGTTATGGCTGTATTACATCAGCTTGGATCATAACAAAGGCTTAGCTTTGGATAGGCATTGCTTTCGTTTCACAGCGCTCTAATTTGCATCCGAGTTCGAAAGTACAGCTGAGCAATCACGGTCCGAGCGTTTCAGGTTTTCATTGCCGTGTTGACTCGCGTCTCGTTTGTTTTTTTTGCGAAGTCGAACAGGTGTGGGTGTGTGCGAGTGGTTGATTACAGGTCGATCTCCCTCCGAGCTTAGTCTTAGGCGTCCTCGTGGGAGTTTTAATTGGCACTCCAGATACTCCCAGGGGGATTAGCGGGGTTGCTCGTTAGTCGGTTTTATGTCACATAACCATTTCCGCGTTAGCGAAAGTGGAACTTGGTTACCATCTGCTCTCAGAATGTTTAAAGATCACTCTGTCTCCAAACACACAAACAGACATGTCTATAAAATCTCTAAAGGCTTTATTGTATTGTCAGGTTTAGTTGATTCTGATTGGCCAGAAAGTAGTTCTGTTATGACGCTGGTTCCTGCTTTGAGACACAATCTAGAGCACGGAAACGCAATAATGCTGCTTTAATTGTTTCCCAGCGTGCAGCAGAAACACCCCTGCAATGCACCAGTGTACATATTTGCATGCACTCTTGTAGCAGAGTCCTGCAAAGGTCTACAAGGACACTTCATCTCTCGTTAAGGATCCACTCATCGACTCGTCTCACAAAAGAGCGCTTTGTCTGGGCTTTTAATTAGCCCTCGAGAGCCGGTGTCGAGCGACAAAACCTCGGCGCTCTCTTCCGCCTTCTGCTCTTCTTTTCTTTGTCTCGTCTTTGAAATCAAGTTACCTGCTCTTTCTATCCTGCTCAGTCAGTCTAAAGGGCTTTTTTTTTTTCTTCTCCCTTTCCATACCCATAGAACATTTTTTTTGTTCTTTCTTCATCTGTCTGCCCTCAAACACCAAAACCCCCACTGGTACTAATGCCCCTGCCTTTTTTTTTTCCCCGTCTATCAGAGGTTATCCTCATCCATCAGAGGTTACCCTCTGGGCTTTCAGCTCTTTATCTTCCTAAAGCAACCTTCTTTTTGTTTTGTTTTTTTCCCCCTCCAACCTGAAGACACACTGGGGATTGCTGGACACCGGCTTTTTGCGCACTGCCCCGGATACCTGCCGTGCCAAGATAGCACGAATACATGATCCTGTTGTTGTTCATTGCAGCCTCTGTTTCCACGTGAAAAGAGCCAAACATGACGTCTTGTCTCGACGATCATGTGTCAAAGACATCAAAAGTTTGCATTGGAAATCACTGAAGTTTTAAACCCAGTCACAACTACAGATATTTTTGAAAATCTTTTTGGAAAAAAAAAATTATTTGGGCACGGCCAACTAAAATGGCACACTGGTATGGTGAGAAGGTGACAGACAGCTGCAACGTCAATAAAAATGTGAAGTGAGAAATCAACATTTGAATCTGCATTTGAATAAATAAAATTTGGCAGGTTAGGTATGCCGTGGTTCAGCTGAACACCAAATTGATCCTTGAACCAATCTTTTTAGCACCGCATTGTCTAATTCTCCTTAGTTTGGCCGCTCAGAAGTTTGATTCATACTAGAATTTAGTTTCAAATATAAAGAAATTTGAAATATATGAAAGAAATATAAAGAAAATACAGAAAGATCTGTAGTCTTTAGGGCAATTTGGGATCTAATGGACTGTGGGGGGGAAACCTGAGAACCTGAAGGATGGATACCCACCGAACACAGGAAGACCCCAAGGTGGGAATCGAACCCGGATCCTGAAGGTGCAAGGCCACAGTGCTAACCACTAAGCCACGGTCCTAGTTGTTTCCGTGAACATTCAGAAACTGTAACGCCTGGTCTTTAAAAATCGGACAAGAGGTGCATTTGCCTGAGGGAACTGTACACACAACCATTTACAAACACCACTTGCACATTACAGGAACTCAGCTGGGAGTTATTGCCACATCCCCCGTACAGTCCTGCCTTACATACAAACCATTTCCACATGTATGGGGCATTAAATGAGTTCCTGGGAGGCCAGCGTTTCAGCAGTGAAGCAGTCGTGGCTCTGGCGTACTGAGAAAACATTCTACCTTGATAGTATCCAAGCGCTAGTGAAACACTGTGATAAGTGCATCAGTGTAGCATATAGGGATATAATCAATGTAGGGATTATATATAGAAATAATAATAATAATGGTACCGACCCATGGCAGAGCATTGATGCACACACTTACTCAAATACTACATGTGTGATTTGGAAACACCCATCAGCCTACACCGTCTTTTATGAGGGGAAACCAGAGTACGCAAAGGAAACCCAAGGACGACGGACAAACTCCACAGGCACAAACCAGAGGCAAGATTCAAACCCTTAAACATGTGTGGATAATAATTATTTTGCCGAAATATAGATGTAGAGGATGTTAGGAAGAGCGCCAGGCAAATCCTGAAGGGGATTTTGCTACCAGACTGGCATTAAAGAGGATTAGAGTGGCGATGGTAGTGTAGTGCTCAGAGCCAGATGTGCTTTGTCTCGTGTTCCTGAGGGAGAGGGATAAAGCGAGGGATAAAAGAAGAGGCACAAATGGGTACCCCCTTAAGGCAGTGGTTCTCCATGTGAGGGTCCTTAGATTTGATAGATTTTGCGACAAAAATGTATGGACCCGCATTATCGAAAAGTTGTTATATTTAAGGGTCCAAGCACCAAAGTCAACTCAAACCTAACATGTTCTGTTGGCGGATCGTTCCGGAACAGGAAGCTTCACTATATAGATAAACAGTTCCTGGATACCAAACAATTATGAACCGCTGCCTTAGGCTACTATAGTGTTTTGGAGCAACGCGATGTGTAGTCAAGATTTATGTGAAGTGATGAGGGTTAAGCATGAAAACGCGATACAGTGTCAAGATATCCTCAGTTTATCTTCACGCCATCTTCTGTTATATCATATTAACCTTGAAACAGTTTTTTATGCAAGACAAGCAGTTAAAGATCTTTCTCGAGAACACCGCAAAAGCGTTAAGGTCATCACAAGTGTTTTGTGTATATGCCGACTCGTTGGAGTTCGTCCAGAATGCCTTAATAAACGCTTAAAATCTATCTGGTTACTCATTTACTGAAAGTCTCTGGTTACTGACTTAAGCGTGAGACACAAGTCTTATTGCATTCCCGATGGGACCTTTGTTTTCTTGGTGTCCTGAGTCATTTCCAGTACATTTGTCCTGATTTTAATCATGCCCCCTTTAATTAAGTGTCATTCAGAGGATAAGGGCACACCCGTTGCAAGCCAGGGTACCAAGGGAAAGCATGTGTCAAAAATGTAGTGTAGGTCACACTAGAGAAACAAGGACCCTTTTTGATTTTAGCATGTGGACTTGATCAATGAACATTTTGCTCAGACGATATTGATATTGTACATGGGTGTAGGGTTTACGTGGTAATCGTCGCACTAAACTATTTTAAAACGTGTCGTAAAAGTATTGGCTAAAAAGTTTCTATGTAGTAGATTTAGAGAAAAATTGATGCGATCCGATGCAAGAATTCATAATTTAGCATACGGACACTCAAATCTATCTATATATATAAATAAAATCTATTAAAAAAAAACAGAATTGCAATACAAACTGAATTGGCACTTGCGTATCATGATGATATTGTATCAGGTGGCTGCTAGTGATTCCCATCCCAACAATCTAGAACCCATAATTTGTCCTTGAACCCTTGTATGTTCTACATAGAACCTTATAAAACGTCTGTCTCTGATTCACTGTTGATTCTCATTAGTCGACGGTTCTGACATTTGCGCGGTAAATCATAGATTTCACATTCAAGTGCTTTCATTTGAATATCTTATTCTTTAAATAGTAGCGACTTACACCGGAGTGAAGATGATCAGAAGTAAATGTTTGTTTAACGTTTCTGGATGTTTTCCATCATGTCAAAGTCTCGGTAGCGTGACAAGCTCCATTTTAGTTTTCTTAACTTCCGATGAGTCTGATGAAGGAGTGACTGCTTATAGAAGCAACTAAAACTTAGAAACCAACATGTTTTGCCGACCTTCCACAACGTAAATGTGACTATTCAACAAATTATATTAACTGTGCTAGAAGAGAAACAGAGGTTCTTCCTATAAACCCGAACCGGTGTGAATTGAGAGCATAGGGAGATTGTCAGCGTTTGGTACGTCCTGTGAGAATTTGGGAGAAATCCCAGATGTAAAAAATAAATTGGGCTGTGCTCGCAAGTTTTAAATCTATTGACATTCATAACATTAACATTGTAGCAATTTCTGCATTATTCAAAGGTCGTAGGTGGTTCATAGACTTTGTAGGTGGTTCAAAATGTGTCAAAGAATCCAAAATAGTACCAAAAGTAGGTAGAATTCCCTGATTAGTGTCATCAACTTGAAAAAAAGCCTCCTATACAAATATTGGCAAATATAATAAAATGGCTAAATCCAACCCTGCGCACGAAACTACTAAAATTAACAGGTGAGAAAGTTTAAATAGCTATTTTGTACAAAATAGTTCAAGTTACTTTGTGAAATAAGGTGAGTTCGTAGAGAGTTTGTGAAGTGTTTTCTTCGTAATCGTAAGTACATCGTGCCATTCTACAGCTAATGCGTAGCCGATTTGTCGAGAGAACAAATTTTTCGAATCGTCAAAATTTCAACTTAGGACGATTCAGGGCGCTCTGGGAAAACGTTTAAGTTGGAAACGTCGGAAACCTTGTATACTCGTATTGACATAGACCAACTTGAGAATTTCATTATAGTTTCATGTTCTGCTTTATTATTCCTACGCATAAATAGTCGAGGTTGTATCAAGACAAATTGTTCTGAATTTTGAACCCTAGAGCTTTTTTTGCACAATAAATGCAAAACCTGCAACGCCTCCTTTTCTCTTAATAGCCTCTCCTCCTCTTCTTCTTGTTTTCCTGGTAACCCCGGCCGCCCTCCCTTCCCTTTCTGAGAGGAAGTTCACACGATATACTTCCTGCTCTAGATACAATCTGCAACCCGCGATGATGCAAATGACCAAACGAGCAGAGAGACTTCTTTTTGCAAATCTAAACGGCTCAGCGGCACACACACACACACACACACACACACACACACACACACACACACACACACACACACACACACACACACACACGTGGCACTCCGGTGATTTGCATGCAGGCTTTGAGAGCGTAGTGCTGCGAGGCACCGGGCCTTCACTCGGCAACTAGAGCGCGTCGCTCCTGGAACACGCTTTGGTCCGAAATCCATCCTCTGACCTCGTCCTCGTTAACCTCTTGCGGTCGCACATCTGTTAACGAGTTCAGGCAGAGAATTAAGAGCGCGAGGCTGATGCAGAAGTCTGAGGAGGAACCGCGACTTCCTCCAGATGACCGACATAACGACGCTAAACATTTACTCCTGTAAATCTCCATCCTACAGTTCATGCCATGTAAATCAGGAAGTCCCCGCATAATCCGTTTACTTTTTTTGGCTCTTACTTTAGGACACAAAGTACAAAACATGCTGTCTCAAGAACGGAGCTTTTCAAACACTAAACCTAATTTAGGATAATCTCACTCACTTTAATGACCAGCCTGATGACGCAGTATTATTATTATTATTATTAGCTTTTTTTTTTACATGTTGTTTAGTGCTCGGAATCGCAAAGGGCGACCGAGGCTGAATATCGGAACCAGATTATATGTTTAATGGCACTTAAGGACGATTAGGTTTAACTTCCCTTGCAACATTATTGTGTTTCCCACCGAGCTGGACTTCCCTGTCTTTCAGAATGCTGTAATTATAGTCTTATAATCATGGTGTTATCGTTAGGAGTGGGGGTGTCATGATTTAAAACTTTCACATGGTATAAAATTATAAATCTTTTGTCTGGCAATCAATTCATCGCCACAACTACTCCGAAATCAAATTTATCAAAGTTTTACTTTGTATACTATTTATATATTGCTTGTGTTTGAATTCAGTTCAATTTGATAAAAAAAACTTGGTAAAAACTTACTATGTTGCAATTTAAGGCACGCAGAGTAGTTAAAAAAAAAATTAATAAAAATAATCCATCAGTACAAATACAAAATAAAATAATATAAAAAAAAACACACAACTGTTGGAATAATGATGAATGGAATTAATTTGTTAAGGCAAAAAACATCTGTATACAATATCTGTAATTAGATATAAACTTGCTTATTAGCTGAAACGAGCGACTAAAATGTTGTAATTCTTCAATAATCCTACAGGTGGCGCACTCTAAGCCATTCACTCAGTAAAGTATCCTGTGTCGTACGAGCTAATTATTTGATACGTTTATTTAGAATTGTAACAGAATCTAAAAAATAATAATAATAATAATTTTTTACCACATCGTATCAGCATTACGAACCGAATCGACACCGAGGTATCGTGATAATATCGTACCGGGAGGTCCTTGGTGATTCCGAGTCCTATTAGACAGTGATGAAATTTTACTGCATATTTCCTGTTTAGTTGAGATATGCAAGTCAATAACAGAAAGGACTCGCTGGCGGTAAAGACATCTCTCTCCTCTCGACATCGTGTTCAGATCAGACACGTATCACAGGGCTCCGACTGACGGGATTTCATAGCGGTGCTAGCAACAGCTGCCGAAACGGCTAAAGCGAGACGTCTGGCTTTCTT
The DNA here is from genome assembly GCA_011419295.1 of Clarias macrocephalus. Classification (NCBI taxonomy): domain Eukaryota; kingdom Metazoa; phylum Chordata; class Actinopteri; order Siluriformes; family Clariidae; genus Clarias; species Clarias macrocephalus. The sequence goes on from JAAGKR010000921.1 coordinate 8,167, forward strand.
CCTTCTTCTGGACCTCAACAAGCTCCGCTGACTAACTGCTCGTCATCCTCCAGAGCAAAACTTTTTGATAAAATTGTGTATGAAATTAACAAACGCTCACACGAATATGACTCGGGTTAACCCAGGTGTCGCGCGTCAATGCGCGCCGTTTCAAAGGACATAGACGTCCGCGTTTGAGTCAGATAAAAGTCACCTGTAATTATTATAAGCGTGAAACGCGCACATCCGATCTGACTAAAAAATTCGGAGTTGAGCAATGCGACTTGTAGCGTGAACACGAGTCATGCCGTGTCCTGATGGTTAGGATTAGTCAGTGTACGTCTTTCTGTTTGAGTGGAACTGGTGCTTAAAATCTGTCAGATTTCTGTTGTATTATTAAACTCGCACTGCTCGATGTCTATAAGCTGCAGGGAGGGTGTGTGGATTCCTAGGTGTCCTTATCATAAAGGCTTGAAAAAATGCAGAATACTCAGAATGGTGTGTGTGTGTCAAACTTTAATGCAGGATAAAACCAACCCCACAGCCAGAACAGCTGGATCAGACAGACGTCCCCCTCTGGCCCGGACCTCCCCGTCCAGCGTCTTGTCAAAACATGCTTGCGCAACTCCATGTTTTACTCAATTTTTTTTTTTTTCAGTTTTCACAATTGTTTTGTTTTCAAACAATCCAGGGAACAAACCCTAAAAATAAAATTCGAAAAATGTTATTGTGAGCTGTATTAACTATGCCGTTACTGTAGCAGTAGCTCCGGGTTGTGGCTGATTCCCAAACACAAATCACACTTCCGGATCATCTTACCAGAGTGTTTCTTTGTGTGTGTGTGTGTGTGTGTGTAGAACAAAGAGAAGGAGCGCATGAAGGAGCGGGAGAAGGAAGCGCGCGAGAGGGAGGCGCGCTACAGCAACGGCCACCTGTTCACCTCTCTGACCGTGTCGGCCACTACGCTCTGCTCGGCCTGCAACAAGAGCATCACGGCCAAGGAGGCGCTCAGCTGCCCCAGTGAGTCTCACACTCGTGTATACACACACACACACACACACACATACAATTCATAACAATCAAGAAGTCATGGCTGAATTTGCGAAAGCGGAACACATTGAATAAGGTAGAATTTTGACCTTTAATGCTGTCCTGATATCTATTGGTATGTTACATCATTACTCTATTAGACTGTACTGGAGTCAGATCAGACACTGATACTCTTTATTTAGACCTACCTGTGATTCTTAAACAACCTGTAGTCATGGTGAAGGTGTTACTTTCAGCAAGGTCAAATCATCGTCGCACATCAAGCAAAGAAAACAACTAAGGAGATTCCTGAAACTACTAAAACTGGATTGAGAACTGTAAAAGTCAGTGTTATTCAAAGTTAAACCCTGGGAGGGTTAAAGGGGAAGCATCATGTTCGAGGAAGAAATGTGGTCGGAAAAACATCCCGAGTGGGAGATCATTTAAATGCTTAAGTGAACAGTAAGAGCATTTCAGAAATCAAGGGACTGGAACTAAACAGCTGCGTAGACTTGAGAAGAAAACCAGAAAACCACTTATCAGACTGATGAGCCCAGTCCGGAAAAAAGCCTCCAGTTTGCTACGGAGTGTAAAGAATGTGGACGGTGGAGCATCGGAAAAAGGTCATGTGGTCTGATGGGTCTTCCAGCGTGGACCAGGGTAGGATCAAGGCGGATGAAGTCTACGGTACAAACCAGTCGGGTGGTGTTATGATCGGTGTTGGCTTCTGTTGGTCAGGTCTAGTCTCAGCGACAGTTATGTGTCCAAAAAATGATCTCAGCTGACGACCTGAATGACCAGGTTTTTCCCCCATCAACGGATTTTTTATTTATTTTTTTATTTTTTTTATATCCTTCCCTGATGTCGCTGGCGTATTCCAAGATGATGATGCGAGGATTAAGCTTAATAGTTATCAAAGCAAAAGGTGGTCTAGTGATGCAGTATATTGGTGTGTGTAAATGTTTTTTTTTTTTTTTTGCTTTACTCTAATCACACTAATCATACTGAACCAATGATGTATACGGAAAATGGTTTTATTTGGAAATTCCTCAACTGCCAGCCAAATAAAAGCGACGACTAGCTCCGCCCACCCTTCTCGTTGAATTTTTTTGTCTTGTTTTTGGTTAGCGACACGCGCGATGCTTATCGCTGTTTAACTGTTGATGGACCGTCAATGAAATGGTTTATTAATAGCGCTCATAGATTAGCATGTTAATGAGGGATGTTTGAGGCACCGGCTTAGCCTGCGAGTTAATAAGTGTGCGAGAGGTGCGAGTGTGACATTCGTGCACACTGTCAGGGAATTTACACTCTGTGTGTGTGTGTGTGTGTGTGTGTGTGTGTGTGTGAACTAACATGTGCAATTTGTCATCATTCAAACCGGCTAGGCATCCAGTGGAGAGTGCCAGATCTGTGTGTGTGTGTGTGTGTGTGTGTGTGTATATGTGTGTAAGAGAATAAAGGGGGGAGGGGATAGGAATAAGGGAAAAATGCAAGTATTCTGAAGGGGGAAAAAATGAGGGAGAATGAGAGAGAGACAAAAAGACAGATAACAGCCGATCGAAGCAGACTCGGAGGCAGGGGTGCAAACTGCAGGGATTCGCCACCTCCATGCTGCCCCCTCCCTCTCGCCATCCCGTCACCCCCCCCCCCCTCATAAAATCAATCCGCTGTAGAGCCGAGGCTCCGCCCACCGCCCGCCGCCCTCCACCTCTTTTCGTCCTGCACCACATACACACACATGCGCGCGCGCACACACAATGGAGTCAGTGTGCGAGGCGCCTGCCTCCATCTCCACCGCGCCACAGGAACAGCTGGGGGATAGAGGGATGGAGAAGGGGAGCGCAAACAAAGAGAGGGAGAGGATAGATAGCTAGCTGGAGAGATGGAGAGAGGAATGGAAGGATGGGAAAGGAAGGAAAAGAGAGAAAGCGAAGGAAGAGAGAGAAACTGCCGATCAGGCGGATTTTTATGCTGATGTTCTAAAAAAAAAAAAAAGACATTTGTTTTGTTGCCGTCATGTTTTGCCGTCAAAATTAGATATTATTAACTTATTATTAACAAAATAAATTATCAAGAAAAAATAAAGACAATTAGATTATGATAATGAATGAGAGACAGAGAGAGAGAACCAGAAACCGGTGAAGCAGGTTATTCTTTGTCATCTTTTACTATTTGCCGTGTAGGATCAATGCGTTAGTGTACTAACTATTTACTAACCCGTTATTAACCGTCTGTTTACTCGCGGTGTTTACTTTAGCCCAAAATAATCCTTTGATCCAGCATTCATGTCAATAAAGGATAACTGAACTGACCTGAACCGAAAGGAGAAAAGAAAAGAGAAGACACCAAGAGAAAGACGGACAAAGAGAGAAACAGCGATTTTATTGCGACACCCTGTTATTGCGATACACTTCACACGCTATTAACCCAAACACTGTGGAAAAACCGCTGCGATCAGCTTCTGTAATATTAGAATCGGTGATACTGAACATACAGTAAGAGATAGAAATGATGTCCTGGTGCAGGGAGGTGGAGCAACACAGTGAACACCTCGGCACTGTTCACCCCGAATGTTAATATCTCCGTCTGGTGCTGTCAGGATAATCTGTGCCGCAGAGTTAATAACACGTTCATTACGTCATTAATAATTTCTGTTTCCTTAATTAATATCTGTTTCCTTTGGGCGGTTTTGCGCTGATCGAGGACGCGCTCGTCTGCTAAACGAAGAGCGGTACACGTCATACGACTCGACACGCTAAAGAAACGACCCGAACCGTGAGCAAGACGCGTTTCCGTCAAACTCAACGTGACGTCTCGTTATTTGCCCTTCAGATCAATGGTGAAGCGGAACAGCAATTTATTTAACAGCAACACAATATTTTTATTTATTATTTTGTAGAGTAAAAAAATATATATTTATTTTATATTTTTAAGGGGTTTTATTATATTTATTATTCAGTTGATATTTTTTAGGTTTATTATTATTCATTTTATAGGGTTTTTATTATATATATTTTTAGATATTTTATATTTTATTTCATATATTTTGTACAAAAATTTATTTTGATTATACATTTTTTATTTTATATTTCTTAGAGTTTCATTTCTTTGTATTATTTATTATATGTTTTTTATTATTATTTAGTTTGTAGTTTATATTTTTTTCATTTTTACAATTATTTTATTTTATATGGTTTTGTTATAAATTTTGTTAGATATATATATATCTTTTTTTTGTTTGTTTGTTTCATCCGTTACCCCGAATATAATATTAAGATATATAATAATATTAAGTATTAAATAAAATTCAAATATATTAAATAGGTAAACAATGTTCTACATTGTTGCGTTAGTTTTCTATCTAGATTTATTTTTATGTATTTTAGAGGGGGGGGGGATTTTTTTTTTCAAGGAAAGTATGTGTGTGTGTTGGGGGGGATCTATTGTGCATTTGTCCATGTCACTAATTTAATCATGTACAATTTGGCAATAAAATAAGATGTACATATTTTATATATAAATTACTATTATTATTATTATTATTATTATTATATTATAAAAATGTTGTCTTTTGTTAAACCCTATAAAAGGTGCATGTTAATGGAGTGTTTCTCTACACACATCAGCCACAGCTGACTCTCATAACCTTGACACGTTGTGGTTACGAGGTAACAGATAGACGGAGGACGTGAGCGATGCAGAGAGGGGGGATGGGAGGACAGCGAGGACCAGTAGTGAAGCCAGTAATTGCGTACGTCTCTTGCCAAAGGGACAGATGTGCAAGTGTGTGTTTGTGTGTGTGTGTGTGTAACGCGTACTGTATACTGGTGCAGTGGCGTCTCGGGCCGTGTACAGGAATTCTACTGCAGCAAGGGCACTCGGGGTAGAGGCTACATCTCCAAACACACCCTCGGAGGGCTATTGATTCAGCCCCAAGGGTGTAATTATATTGAAAGGAGGTATTGGAGTTGAAAGGAGGCTGGACGTGCTGAATAAATTATGGCTGATGAACCGTGGAGGAGGGACGGGGTTGGGTTTACCCATGTTTACTTTTTCATTAATCAGCGTGCGTTTATATCCAAACCGTTTAAGAAAGGTTTATATAAATACATATATAATACATAACCAGTATAATTATACATCATAATTAACATTAAGAATTAGGGATAATATCACTAGGGACCACCCGATACAATATTATTACGATACCTAGGTGCTGATTTGATTTGGATTGCGATTTATTTATTTATGTATTTTTAATATTCTGACTCAATATGTTTGTTTGTCTCGATTCTTACAATTCTAAATAAACATGGCTAAAAATTTGTTCCTACCTCACTATGCTGCCTGTCAATGAGCAAATAGTTTAGAGTGCACCACCTGCAGGACCATGGAGGAACTGCAACTAAAAACCTAGATTATAAACGTATATAAATGAAAAATGGATTTTGTGAGACGAGTGCGTCGATACATGAATTGTATCGAAAGAAAGAATGACGATAAAGTAACTGAATCGTTCCTCCACCCCCCCCCAACCCCCCATCAAGTGACTATATAGCTAACAGGATTTAAAGTATCAAAGCTACTAACAATTGTTAATAAACAATGAAAATGCTTTGTAATCTGTGTTATTGTTTAAATGCCACAACATGTACAAAGTGATCCTGTTTTTTTTTTTTGTTTGTTTTTTTTGTTTTGTTTTTGTTCCCGCCGAGCTTCTGTTTCACACACCAGTCCAGTAGGTGGCAGTATTGTGCCAACCGTGCATAAACTCGGTAATCTCTCTCTTTCTGTCTTGTCAAAATAAACATACTGGTTAAAAAAATTAAGGGAACACTTAGTCCTGGTTTGACCTGAACATGTATATACAGTACATACATATGAGCGGCGTTCAAGTTAAACCGGGACTAAGTGTTCCCTTAATTATTATTTTTTAAAGCCGTATATATTCTTTCTGTGCATGTTTGCCCGAGCTGGGGAAACCTAATCTAATCCTCAGTGTTGGAAAAAATGAAATGTTCTTCTTGTGAAAAAAAAAGTCTCTGCTGGAATCTCTTAATAGTTCTCATCCCCATCGCCCTGTTAATCTGGCACACGGCGATTATAGCGCCATTATGCACAGCATTACGGGATATTTAAATGCGGCGTGTGGCGCTTTTGTTTCCCGACTCTCAAACTGGGTTTCTCTGCACACAGTTCGCAGCTGCTACTCTCCGACCCCCCCACTTCCCACAATCGCCACATGTAATCCAGGGACAGCGTGAGAGATTAACACACTGTCTGTCACAACAGCATCTTCCAGCTCCCTCTCACACACCCACACATACACACAGCCGTACACATGACTACAAAGGCAGGAGCGCTTCAGAGTTCATTTACTCAAGTCTCTTATTGATTTCCGCACTTTGGAAGCGGTATCGACGTTCAGCTTTTGTGTTGCAAGAAGCAAACGGGAGTGAATTGCAGCTCCCCCTGGGATCGTCGTGGTCGTCTTCGGAGTCAGACAGAGCTGTCGAAACCACGTTTCATATTTATACTTACAGTCGTATTTCAACACTGCAGACGTGATTTCAACAAATCCAGCATTTTCTAGACTACAAGTGCAGAAATCGCAATGCCGAATAACGCAGACCCATTCACGACGGCGCCAAAACTTTTGATTTCATTCCGCAGAGTCTGAGGGATCAGATTGGATTAGATTCATACCTTGGGATTAGATTCTTTTAAGCTCAGTAACACTCTGTCCATTCCTGTACGCTCTTTGTAGAGTTCTAGATTTGAAAGTAAGAACGAGACGGATAGAAGCTGATGCGTAGCTCGTTAACTAAGAAGCCACGCCCATGCTTGGTTACGGTTGCTAGGCAGGTCAAGCATCACGAAAGGTAAAAAGGTTTTGGGTAGAGTGTGACGCGTTGGGCAACCTTTGTTATCTTTGAACGATGTGAGTAATGGACGGAGCTGCTGTTCGAGAACGCGGCTAAACCAAGATGTTAACGCTAACGTTGCGTAAATATCTCGTTAATAACCTGGAACAGGGTGAACAGACCAGTTTGCGTATTTTAAAAATGTTAAAAGAAAGACAACGGTTCAAATTTTTCCGACCTCGACATGGAAAGCGTGTTCGCACGTTTTGTTTTGCTGGACGTCACGTGAAAACGTGATGAGCCGCGAGCTTTATCCGCGGCCTGTTTCTCTAACAGCCAGACAGGACGGCTTATAAGGACAAAAGGATCAGCGGTGTCTCATACCGGGATGTATGAATAGTGCAGGATTGTTTCAGCCATGTTGGTTTGGTTACTCAGGGCATGGTGTGTTTATTTAGCGTTGGTGGAGCTCTGTGTGTGTGTGTGTTTGTGTGTGTGTGTCTGGGAAAGACGCGTACCAGCGCAAAGGGATAGAATGTGCGCGCATGAATGGGCCTTCTGTGCTTCTTATTACGAGCTTTCTGAAGAAAATTCTTGGACGCTCTTATTGCGCCGCGCGAGACGGGTGTGTCCTCTACGTCTGGTGGAAACCAGACTTGTGCTTCGAGCCCCGCTCGCGTATGAGGTATGAGGTTCGCATCTCTATGTTTAGCGACGCAGCCGTGTTGGCGGCGACCTCGCACGAAATAACCCGAGCCAAAACCTCCGGACTATAAATGGGAAGAAAATGTAGACTTTGAGAACAGAGGAGCGCTGACACACGGACACACTCACCCCAAGAACGGTTTGGTCTGGGATAAAAATAACACTTTTATCTGTAAATCAGGAAGTGACCTCATTATTTGCACCATAAGAAAGTCTTGTGTGTTTTCCCTCACCTCTCAGTTATATTCAACAACGAAACCGAAACCTTTCTGTCAGGTTTCGAAGTTCGCGTCTTCGCTTGTTATAACTGTGATGCAGCAAATAAATTCTAAAAAATAAAACTTTCCCTGTGAATTCCTTTAGATCATGCTGACTTACTGATGGTACAGTACGTCTGCCCCCTTGATGAAGGGGTTGTAGCGCCCTTGTCAGGCCCCCTGTGACACCCGACCCCACCCGTACCCCTAATCGCTGTTTAACTGTTCTCCAGCCAACCCTTACACGCTTCCTGCCGCACAAGAACAACTTCCTGTCTACAAAACACAGCACAGGAAACACGCTCTCTCTGGAACAATGTGGAGAAACGAGATCTCGGGTGACGGGCAGGAGGGGGTCGGAGGGGTGGTGGGGAATGAGAGAGAGAGAGAGCTGAGGAAGTGCTTTCTTTTGTTCTTGGTTTCTTTGATCCTGAATGAGGGATGATGGTTTGAGAGATTGGCAGCGGTGATCGAGACGAGCACGCAGCTGCGCGATGAGCCTCGAAAGCTTTCGGATACGACATGAAAAGGCTAATGATAACGAATCGACACGCGCCAGACTAATCGTTCCAGAAAGGGTTTCTCTTTTGAAAGCTTTCTGCTGAACTCGGTCCTATCCGACGACGGTAAAAAAAAATTTAATTAAATAAAAAAAAAAAACTCCCAGGCAAACACATCCATCCAGGATGTCAAGGGTGTTGGGGTTTTAATTCTGCTTTTTGCTCAGAGACGCATCATCGAGTTCAACCACTCCAGTCCAGTAGGTGGAGCTACTGCACCAAACGCACATAAATTCAAAAGAAGAAGCGATACTCTGGCAAAACGCGAGTATTGGCTCAGGACGGAAGCGTTTTCTGGCAAAAAATTCATAAATAAACGGTGGTGTATTTTTAAGGACTTCGTAAATAGAGCATTTAACATAAGTAATTTTGCAATCATAAATTTGGAAAAACACATGAATTTAAAGAGTCAAACTCAGCAGATGTACAAATTACACTTTGAAAATGATCCAATCATGGTCAAGGTCACAGCAAGGTCAAAGAGTTTTTCCCACAATACTTTGTTCTGTTTTTGAAGAATGATGTTCCCCGACCTAGGATTCTTCTTAATACTTACTTTAGCCTGATTAACTTTATGATAGATGGATCAGTTTTTACACTGTAAAAATATTTAGGTAAACTTACAATTGTTAGATTGTGTAAAATTAACAAATATATTTAAAATATGCCACAGATAATAAAAATTCTTTGCATCATTGCCAAAGTACTTGCAGAATACGCTTGGTTTTTAAATTTCTGTTTCACTTTTTCTTCTTTTGAGTTTATAGTCGGCTCAGTTCAGTACCGCCACCTACTGGACTGAAGCTTAAAGCAGAAAATTGGCCAAAAAAAACATGTTTTTCGCTCTGAAATGCGATGAGGTTTATTAGATACCGTACAGAAGTTTTTAACACTTCAAGACGTGTAAGAAAAAAATCAGACAGTAATCACAAGTGTTAATGAATCAAATCAAAACTTACAGAGAACTGCTCACTGTCACCAGTTATACCTGTTCCCTTGTTAAATACGAGAGTTTGTTCACACATTATTAAGTGTCTTTGTAAAAAAAAAAAAAAAAAACTGCCAAAACTTTTACAATGGAACGATTACTAATGAATTCAGTGTAATAAATGAGATCCGCCGTGAAACATGAAACATAGATCGTGTAAGAACATCCGCCATGTAAATCCTTGTTGATGAGCTGTTGCTATGGAAACCACAGCATAGACCGTGTCTGTAAGGCTGAAGACCATTGTGATGTTATGGATCGGAAATGAGGGTAATTTTAGGAAATTTGAGGTCATTTTAAAGTTTTTTACATATAATTTTTTTACATCGGTCAATACAAATTGAAATAAAACAAGACTAGGATTGAGATATTGCAGTCTGGGATAAATAAACTGAGAGGTAATAAATGTTTTTTCCATGAAAATGTGTAGATGCGAATGTGCGAAATGCAAATAGTTCCTCAGATTCACTGACTGTGTTTGTTAATGTTTATATTCTCAAATGGCTCGAGGGTAGAAACTCTTCATAATGTACTGTTGGTATAAAAAAAATTTTTTTTTTAATAAATAAATAAAAAGAATTAAATATGATGGCAGGTTAGAATTAAAGTTCTTACATCGTATTGAGTCGAACACACTCTTATCTGTTTATAGTGTTTCTTATATACACTTCAGGAACAAAACCGTAATGTTAGAGGTACAGTAAGAATTGAGATGTGATTTAATGTATTAGCAATTTATTATCATTAAAAGTTGAATAAGAAGAAAGTGTAGCTCGTAGGTATCAGGAGTGCAGGCAAGCTGGAGAGGCTGTTGTTTTTCTTCACGCTCTCACACACTCTGACAGTATCACACTATCGTTGTGTTTGATTACATCATAATTAACGATCGTCATGTGACACACGTTTATACATCAAGTTCCAAACAATAAATCCCTTCCTTTCGCCTGTGCTCTGATTCTCTTTAGCAAAATTCCATTTCACCCTCTGATCCTCTGGTTTGATTTATGTGTGTTTTGTATTTTTGTGGCCAAACAGATTTACGGTGTATTAACACTGTCTCTAAAGAGCTCCAGAATTCTAAAAAAAAAAAAATAATAATAATAATAATAAATTAAACCAGTCTTAACGTCAACAATACACACTGCAGATTTTTTTTCTTTCTGGCATTGATTTGTTAATATGTAAAAGTTCTCTCCGCGTGTATAATAATCCATAATTCTTGTTGTTTTTGTTTTGCAGCTTGCAACGTCACTATCCACAACCGGTGCCGAGACACGCTGGCCAACTGCGCTAAAATGAAGCAGAAGGTACGAGACGCAGCCAGGAATGACGGAGGGATTCATTAGACCATCCGATACAAGCTTGGACAGTCTCGCTTGTTAGCACAGAAAGCTAAACATCACCCGAAATAGCTGCTAGGCTTCATAAAGGGAACACAACAGACACAAAGACAAGTTTTTTTTTTTATTCTTACCTGTTCTAAAAAAAAAACAAAAAGAAAGTATCCCAAAAACATTGTTTTTTTTCCTGATATTTCACCGTAAACGAGGATTGCGGTACAGCTTTTTTAATTTTATTTTTTTCCAAAAAATTTAAAATCCCTGTTACAATACATTTCTTTTTTTTAATTTTTTTTTTAAATAGGATGACTGATGTTCCCGATTTCCTGATAGCAAACCCGTTTAAAATGCCGAAGACAGACTTAAATTATGAGCAGTTTGTTGACGTTTTATTTATTTATTTATTTACTTACTTATTTATTTATTTTTAACCACTTCTAAAACTTCAGATGTCTAATTGTAAGAACTCACTCATCCTTCTTTATGCTAAAACTAAAATATGTACATTTATATTATCATTTTAAGACACGTACTCTTAGAAATAATAACATCTGTGTAGTTTCAGTGTGGTGGTAATTGACCATGTAGAAATATGTTGTTATAAAATATTATAATATAAGACATACTTTTATTCTTATATATTTTTCCTTTTATTCTTAGATAGAAAGATAGATAGATAAAATAGATAGATGAATAGAATGTATAAAAGTTCAGTGTAGTGTGTGTGTGTGTGTGTGTGTGTGTGTGTGTGTGGGAGAAATGAGTCGGCCTCACCAGTTTCAATGAATCAGTCCGGGAGCACGATGATAGAAAACGTCTGTCCTGTAAAGCCGCCCTGATGGTGAATAATCCTAATTTCGGAAACAGTTCGGAGTTCACAGTCCAATACGGAGGAAAACAGCTCAAAGACCCTCGATATAAAAATTTTTTTTAGATTTTGTTACAGTTCTAAAACCTTAGCGACTAAGTCGTTGATGTAACATAGGATGCTGTGCTGCCTGCCAATGTGTGATTAGTTTAGATAGCGCCACCTGTAGGATTATAGAGGAACGGCAACTTGAACGACAACCTTTACGACCTAAATGCAAACTTGTTTCAATTTTAAAAATTCTATTTTGGAGAGTCAGTGTGGTGATGCATGATTTGCTGTATCGGTTTTTTCTCCCCTTTCCATCTCTGCTATACATTTATACACATCAGTTTATTTCTATTCATATATATTTCTAGGAAAACGGTGAATATTCTTGCTTTTCCCTGTGTTTTATTAATATATAAAGACTGAAGTGATCTTTCTGGCTCTTGCAGCAGCAGAAGTTGGGAGCGAGAAACAGTTCAGCTCTTCAGAATGTGGCTCTCCGTACCAAAAGTAAGCGCCTCCCCCTCCCTTTTTTCATCCTGAACCATACGCCTTTGCTTTTCTCGTGTTCTGTTGTTTTTATCTCCTCCCTACTGAGCGCACAGGCTTTAACACCTCCTTCAACCTCCTTCTGCGAGTAGACCAGAGGAGCGATACTGTCTCCTGCTGGTTGTTCAGTCCTCTTACACACACACACACACACACACACACACACACACACACACACAGATCCGAACTGGTTAAGGATACCAGGCTGCACTGGTTAAACAGGATCTTCTACTCACTCCTTATCATACTGACATTTTTTTTGTTCCTTTATCTTCAAAAAGACGTCCAGTCCAGTTTAAACGGAAGATGAATCAGTTCCTCGCGATCTTGTCTCACCTCGCCTTTTGTACAGCGTCTCTAGAGACTTATTGTTATTATTATTATTATATAATATTTAGGGATCGCTTCAGGGAGTTAAAAATCTCATAGCTGAAGAAGATCCTGTTTTCAAGCCGTGGAGAAAAATAACTTTAAACTTGCCACTTTACAGAGAAAGTGCGAACGCCTCTATTACAAAGACTTTCTGGTATTGGAGAATCTTTAATGAAAAATACTGAACAGATCATTACACATTCATTATGAACTACTAGATGTGCCTGCAACTTCACCGCATGGAATTTAATTGCACACTCATAAGCGAGAATAAAAAAAATGTACAGCGCCATCTGTTGAAAAAGAAATTCTGTCTGTTTGTTTGTGACACATCACGCAAAAACTATGGAAACGATTTTAATGGGGTTTCCACTGGCGTATTTGGCCGAGCTTTAGGTAACGTATAGGTTTCGTTTCATCGCAGTCGGCCCACGGGAAGAGAAGATACGCTACTTAGAAAATGTAATGAAAAAGCCCTTATGGACGTATTCTAAACTTTCTAATAACTGATATAGAATAAAATAAAAAAATTGCTCATTAGTTCATCTCAAAATTCAACAGATGTTGCTGTACATTCTTTAAAATATTAAACTCTTATGAGTGTGCAGTCGAGATCTACTTAACAAACACACCTTCGGTCCTCCGAGTGGCGCAGTGGTAAAGCGCTCGCCCTATAATCCGGAGATCGCTAGTTCGAATCCCGGGTGATGCTGTAACCTCTCGCAGCCGGAGGCCTAGAGAGAGCTGATTGGCCGAGGGGAAGGATGAGAGGTACTTGGTGCTCCCACATTAATCTCGGCTCTACAGCCAGTCAGGGGCGTCCGTGAGCTCACGCAAGCAGAACTTGTATTTTAAAATGTACTGGTCTGTTAAAGTACGTCTGTCGGTTTGTGATAACTATATAATTCTAAAATTCCACATGAATAAAGTCGCAGGCGCAGCTAGTCACATCTGTGAGTAGTTTTTACGTGATGCGTGCACAAACAAACAGACACAAAGCCCAAAAACCATCTCACACTTTCTGACTTTTTTTTTTTCTTTCATCATGTCAACACAGGATTTTTTTTTTTTTTACATCTGTCTCCCTTTTTCTCGTCTTTCAGCTCCCATCATCAAGGAGCGTCCGAGCTCGGCCATCTACCCCTCCGACAGCCTGCGCCAGTCTCTCCTCGGGTCCCGGAGAGGACGTTCCACGCTGTCTCTCAGCAAGAGCGTCTCCACCAACAACATCGCGGGGTGAGCGACTGACCTCAGCGGGGAAACGAAACCTCGTCTCTTTCTTTATTATATTAAGACGTTTTTAAAACAAGATGCAAAAACACACACTTGTACTTCCAAACAATCTAGGAGGATTTGTTTTTGCTTCGAGTCTTAAATCATTCTAGCTGTAAATTCCGACTAATTCTCTGTTCTAATGTACGAGTGCACTGGATAAACCCGTCTTAAAGCATTCCGGTCATTGTGCGTCTGTAGGAATCTGAACGACGACTCTCCGCTGGGTTTGAGACGAATCCTGTCTCAGTCCACGGACTCGCTGAACTTCAGGAACAGAGCCATGTCCATGGAATCTCTGAACGATGACGGTGAGACAGAAGACCGTCTGTGTTTTGTTTTTTTTATAACACGCCGCTTGTCGTTTTTGTCAGCGTGTCATTCTGGCGTTTCTCTCCTCACAGGAGAGGTGTATTACGCCTCCATGCTGGAGGAGCTGGAGAGGGAGGGCCGGGACTTCGAGGCAGACTCGTGGAGTTTGGCGGTGGACGCGTCTTACCTGCAGACTCACCGCAAAGACGTGATCAAGAGGCAAGACGTCATCTACGGTCAGTCGGGTCTAGTCACCTAGCACTCGTAGTATCTCCTCATCAGAGGAGAAGTTAAAGTAACAGACGGCGCCTTAAAACTAACGCATCCGTTTCACGACAGAGCTGATCCAGACCGAGCTTCACCACGTGCGAACGCTGCGCATCATGGAGGGCGTGTTCCGGCGCGGCATGCTCGAGGAGGTGATGCTCGAGCCGGGCGTCGCGCACGCCGTCTTTCCGTGCCTCGACCAGCTGGTGGCGCTGCACTCCCGCTTCGTCAGCCAGCTCCTGAGCCGACGGAACCACAGCCTGGCGCAGGGGAGCGCCAAAAACTTCACCATCCAGCAGCTCGGGGACGTCCTGGTAGAGCAGGTGAGCGTAACATGACCTCACGTCGCTCTTAACACACATCCCAGGCGGAAGAAAGTATCTCACCCGCCCGCGTGTGTGTTCTCCTCGTCCAGTTTTCAGGCCAGAACGCAGACGAGATGCGCAAGTGCTACGCCGAGTTCTGCAGCCGGCACCTGAAAGCCGTGAAGCTCTACAAGGAGCTGCTGGCGCGCGACAAACGCTTCCAGAACTTCATCCGGGTGAGGAGCGAGGAAATTGAAAGAAAGAAAGAAAAAACAGTTTAAGTTCTTTGAATTTTATGAATCAATGTTTTGTTTTTTTTTTTTTGTTTTTTTTCCTAAACAGCGAGTGAGTAGAGGGTCGCTCCTCCGTCGCCACGGAGTCCAAGAATGCATCCTGCTGGTTACGCAGCGCATCACCAAGTACCCAGTGCTGATCCAGCGCATCCTGGATAACACAAAAGGTTATTATACTTGTTATTCATTTTTATACCACAGTATGGTTAAATTCTCAAATGCACTCGTTCAGACTTGAACCACTTTAAAGACGTCATGCCTAATCAGATCTCCGCGTGTTTCTGATCACAGGTAGCGAAGAGGAAGCCGAGTCTCTGACGCAGGCGCTGGTTCTGATCCGTGAGCTCCTCAGTTCTGTGGATCAGCAGGTGCAGGAGCTGGAGCTGACCCAGAAGCTGCAGGAGATCCGGGCCCGCCTGGACCCCCGCGCCGAGACCGAGGTGAGGGGCGGAGGAGTGTTCCGAGGCGGGGAACTGCTCCGGAGAAGACTCCTCCACGAGGGAACGCTGCTGCTAAAAACCGCACAGGGATCCAGACTGAAAGGTAGTAAGTATACCGGCGGCAAGATTTCTCAAAGTGTCTGGAAATATTGAAATACACGAACTGAACGAAAAGGGCGCGACGGCTCTTTTTGCTTTGAATATACAGCGATTACGGCGGAGGGGGATTTCCGCGCATTTATTCGTCTGCTTAACTGGCAACCCAGCGAGTTAGTTTAGGAGAGCCGCGTTCCGATCGGCAAAATATTTTTCAACAGCTGTTTAGATGTCAGTATTTTTTTGCATTGAATTTTATATGCTTGAATTTCATTTACATATAAAATATACAACCAGGGATTTCAAGCATTGTGCAGTAAATGCCGTAAGGATTTTTTTTTTTTTCAATTCAGAATAATTATAAAACAAGTTTTTATTATAAAACAAGCTGTTTATTTTCGCAGACGTCCAGGTCCTGCTGATGACGGACATCCTGGTGTTCATGCAGGAAAAAGACCAGAAATATTTTTTCCCCTGTCTGGTGAGTGAAAGCTCGGAAAACCTGGAGATTGTTTCGCCTCGCTGTTTAAAATATGCAGAACAAACCAACACCGTCCCGTCTGCGTTCCTTCTTCTCTCTGTAAAGGACAAGCCGTCGGTGCTGTCGCTCCAGAACCTGATCGTCAGAGACATAGCCAATCAGGAGCGAGGGATGTTCCTCATCAGTGACTCCACCCCTCCGGAGATGTACGAGCTGCACGGCGCTTCCAAGGACGACCGGAACAACTGGATGAAAATCATCCAGCAGGCCGTGAGCAGGTCAGTTACCCAGACTTCATCTGATTTCATCCTGCTGTAACATATACACAGAGGGATTTTTTAAAAATGTCACGCTTAAAAGGTCCGTCCATATTTTAACGGTTCAAACTTTCCTCTTCCGCAGATGTCCCTCTAGAGAAGATTTTCCTCTGATTGAGACGGAGGACAAAGCTCTCATGCGTAGACTCAGAGGTCGGTGTCAAGACGAGTCGTGTTTACATGACTGAAAAAAAAACATTACGTGATGGGAAATCTAGTTTAACGCCGCGTTTAACACAGTTCCTGTTTTCCGACCCGGGACAGAAATGTTCAGTAGGAAATATGAGTCAGTCCTGATATCTTGACTTCAGACTCGGAAATTATGCCATCGACCACATAAACATCTGATGGGTTTTAGTCTTACAGTCTGAATTTTTGGGATTATTTCAGCTTGTATCATGAATTCCAGCATTTCTTCACCTCATTTCTATATGCATTTTCTTTTCTCTCTCGTCTTCAGCTGATATTCAGCAGAAGGACCGTGAAGTCCTAGAACTCCTACAGGAGCGCGTGACCTTATTTTCTGACCTGGCAGAGGTCACTGGAGGTCAAGAAATCACCATGCCCACCAGCTCTCGGAATGTCTTCAGAGCCGACACGCCGCACGCGCCCCAGGCCGAGAAACTCCTCAACAACGCCATCGCTGAAGGTCCGACACACAAATAAAATATATATTTAAAAAAAAACTAAAGACAAATTGTACAATTATGGGAATTTGGATTCACTTTCACTCGAGTTGTCTTTTTTTTTTCTTTTTTTTTTATCTAGTGGACAGATTGAGCGAACTGCTTCTCGGCTCCAGCGTCGAACTTCCTCATTCCTGCAGTACCAGCACTGACCAGAACCACACGGAGGCGCCAGTGAGCAGTAAGTCTTCCTCATTTCTCATCACAATAGCAATGGAAATGATTTAAACAAGAAATATTTTCTTTTTTTTTCTTTTTTTTTCTTTTTTTTAATGGACTCTTCACTTTTTTCTTTTAAATATAGATGGGGAGACGATTTCGGTAAACGGAAGTCACGAAGGGAACAGTACGTCGCAAAAAGTAAGACACTCCAGACACAATCACTCTACACATGCGTGCGAAAGTTTACACACCTCTAGGACAAAACAGTACCGAATAATTTCGATTAGAGAGATTTTTTTTTTTGCAGAAAAATGGTCATTTTGTCTGTTCTGAGGTAAATTTTACCTCAGAACTGACAAAGCGCTTTTCCACTTTTCCGGACCATCCGGCATCTCTAGGGCCTTCCTGAACGTGGTGGAGATGGTTCTTCTTATCATTATTATGGACGTTAAGGTCTCATTGACTAGTTCGAAAGTACTTTGGAAGGAGAACCTTTCAGAACCACCGACAACATAACACCCATGTTTGATGTTCCTAAGTAATTCTGAACATTTCTTTTATTTCTGCAGGACAGAAACGGTAACCAGCTGCAGGACAGAACTTCCAACGAGGTACAGATTTGTTTCCATGTAATTTCAAAATAATAATTTATCAATTATTAGCAATGTCCAAAATTTCTCACTGTCCAAACTGGTGTTTTTCGCCTTTTTAAAAAAAAATTTTTTAGGAAGTTTGCCAAAGACTCGTAAACCTCAGCACGCATCTCCACGCACTACAGGTCAGTCTGAGAGACGGTGCAGCAGTTATCTCATGAGATCTCACGAGATCTCATGTTTGTTTTTTTCCCCCTCTAGATCAGTTTGAAATTCTCACCTTCCACTCTGTCTTTAGGCAGCAGTTATCAGACAGGACTCCATCCTGGAGCTGTGCATGCGAGACGGCTCTACCTCCACCTCCTGCTCCACTCCGACCACCTCCACCCCCAGCCCTCTCGGCTCCGCCCCTCTGCGTCTGAGCCGCTCGCTGTCGGGTAACGCCCTGATGGATGGCGTGGCGCACGGGGCGGGTGCCGATCAGGCCCTGCTGCAGAGACACTACACCCTTATGCACGAGGAGGTGTGTCGCCTGCGCCCGCTCGAGGCCCGGCTGAGGGAGAGCGAACGGGCGAGGGCGCAGATGGAGGCGCAGCTGAGAGAGCTGCAGGGCACGCACAGACGAGACAGCACGGACTCAACAACCTCACAGGTGAGCGCTTAGTGTGTGTGTGTGCGTGTGTGTGTCTGTGCGTGTGTGCGTGTGTGTGTGTGTGCGTGTGTGTGTGTGTGTGCGTGTGTGTGTGTGTGTGTGTGTTCTTACGATTCAGAGATTAAGAGATGAATTACAGAGATTTTTGATTATTCTTTTTAAATTGATGTTTAGGGAGAAATTTGTTTAAGAAGGAAAAACAACATACAACAACTCATGTTATGTTCAGTTATTGTTACCCTTATTGTTGTATTAAGGTTAAATAGCGAGCTATTACAGTGACGTAGCAAGTCATTAAGTGCAATATTGAGTCATAAAGGTGACATTGCAAGTCATAAAGGTGACACAGAGAGTCATTAAAGTAAGAAACTGGGTCACTAACGTGACAAAGCAAGTACTATGGTGATGTAGTGAGTTTTTGAGGTGAAAGAGCGAGTCATTAAGGTGATAAAAGTTTAAATAAAGCATTGTTAAGTTGACAATAGCGAGTTATGGAGGTGAGAGCAAGTTGTCAGGGTAAAATAGCAATTAATTAAGGTGACGTAAAGAGACTTTAAGGTGAAAGTACGATTTATTCAGGCAACAATAAAGAGTCATTAAGGTGAAATAGCATGTTATTACAGTAACTGCCAGTCGTTAATGTTCACGGTTAATAGCCAGTCGTTAATGGTGACAGGAGTTGAGTGAAATGTCGAGTCATTAAGGTTTCATTGTGAATAATTGAGGTGACATAATGAGTCATTGAGGTGACATAGCGCGTCATTGGGGTGATATAGTGAGTCACTGGGGTGACATGCGTGAATAATTGAGGTGACAATGAGTCATTGAGGTGACATAGCGAGTCACTGGGGTTGACATAGTGAGTCACTGGGGTGACATAGCGTGAATAATTGAGGTGACATAATGAGTAATTTGAGGTGACATAGCGAGTCATTGGGGTGACATGGCGAGATTGCGGTGACTTAGCAAGGCACTGGGGTGGCAGTAAATTAATAAGGTGAAAAGGCAAGTCATTAAGGTGACATTGTACGTCATTAACATTTTACATTCAGGCATTTGCCAGATTCCCTCATCCAGAGCAACTTACATTTTTATCTCATTACACATCTCATCTGAGGGTTAAGGGCCTTGCTCAAGGGCCCAACAGTGGCAACTTAATGGTCATGGGGTTTGAACCTGGGCCCTTCCGAAACTGTAGACCAATGCCCTAATCACTGAGCTACCCCTGACCCCCATTAAGGTGACATAGTGAGTCATAACGGTGACTGTGAGTTAACAAGGTGAAATGGCAAGACTTTAAGGTAACATAGTGAGACAGGTGGAGTATTGCCCTTTGAATTGATCTAGTGAGTAATTAGTTTAGCGTGTGTGTGTGTGTGTGTGTGTGTGTGTGTGTGTGTGTGTGTGTGTGTGTGTGTGTTTCTCCTTGCGATGCTGCACATCACGTGTTCTGGTTACTGTGACGTGTGTGGCTTGAACAGCCTTTCTTTTCTCATCCCTCAGCGGAGAGGAAGTGACGGGGGCCACATCCCCCTCGCCCCGCTGGCCTGTCAGGAAGCGGACCAGTTAGACGGCGTTCAGGAGGGAAGTGAGGAAGAAGACTCCGAAGAGGAAGAAGAAGTTCGGATTTCGCCACGCTCGGACAGTCCCAGAGGTGAGCGCTGGAGACGAGTGAAGTCTTCAGTGTGAAGAATATCGTCTGAAAAAATACCTTCATCCTCCCACTGGAATTAGCAGATAGTCTAAAGGCAAAGGCTAAAGGATGGTCTTTAGGCAAATGTTAATTACAAAGATTAATAAGGAAGTCTTTGTATACACAGATACATCATGTTTTCATTCCCATCCCATGTGTGTGTGTGTGTAGGTGTGTCTGAAAGTCCTTTCTCGTTCTTTCTGTTTACACTCTGGGTGGGTGCTGCTATTCTCCGTCAATATTTAACCCGCTCTTCCATGTACACACACACACACACGCCTCTATCTTTTGAAGGATGACAACACAGACCGTTTCATCAACACACACACACCAACTGAGACGCACCCACTACCTTTGATCACTGATGGTTTCATGTTTCTGTGTGTGTATATTTGTAGATCTGCAGGACATCCCAGAGGAGAGCGAGTGTATAAGCGAAGCTCCAGACGGCGACTCCGGTCACAGTTAACATCGGGTACCAGTCCGAACTCCCTGCAAACGAAAACGCTACACGACGCCTCCGCTCGAGGAGACGAGAAGAAAAAAAAAAAAACGTTCTCAGGCTTCTCAAGGACGAGATTTTCGAAGCGAAGCGGAGAAAGAAGGATTCTAAGGACTTTGTCTTTTGCCTTTATACTCATGGACTCGAGCAACATTTGTCTTAATAATAATTTATCTCAGAATAACCTCTCCTATCATGAACTGTAGCCTACGACTGCCTGCCTTTCTTTAGGGTCCAAGCACTAAGTGCACGGAACTCTCTCGTTTATAATAATTTTTACTGTTTAGTAGAAATGACTGAAGTTTTAAAAAAGAAAAAGAAAAAAAACGGAGGCTGAAGGTAGAAAAAAAAAAGATATAGATAAGATGGATGAAATCATGATGAAATCATGTACTGTATGTTCATCATTTATAAACATGAACCCATGTGCAAACATGGACATCGTAAAATAATTTATAGAAGTCGTTAACGGAGAAAAAAAAATAAATTTTAGGCAAATTTTTTTATACTTTTATATGCAAAAAAGTTTCAGCTCTGTGATTGTTGTCGAGAATGTGACGTTCAGAGAAGTTCACAAAAATGACTGACCAATAATCGAAGGAAGAAAAAACAACAACGATAATAATAATATTTAATAAAAGGAGACCAAAGTTCGTTCGGCAGTGAGTAATGGAAATCATAAATTATACGCTCTTCTATAGATTAGACGACAGTGATCATGTTTCGTACATTCTTTTGGTAATGCATGTAAGACATCAGATATACATACTCTTACTCTCCCCATCTTGCCCATCTTACCCCCCCCATCCCCCCACCCCCCCCCAAGACACAATACGTGGTATGATCCATCAGCTCATAATCAGCATTTTAATCCACTTCATCCTGCGTCGTTGTTCTGAAGTAGACGGACTAGCTGAAACTCATTACTGGTCAATGAAGGGTTTTTTCTGTACTTTGTGTATATTATGTATCTGTATAAATATTTGGAATGTTTTGGGAAAAAAAAGGGCAAAAAGCTCAAAAGAATGACCTTGTATCTTAGTGTAAACCTTGTATCTTTTTTTTTTATGACTTTTATGTTGTAATTTTATTGTTTTTATTACTTGAACTTACCTGCTTGTTGGCATTGTGCTGTTGAAATATACTGTAGGATTTACCAAATTTTTGTCTTTGTTGTCTTTTTATCTTTGTGCGGCTCACGAACGCGGGTGTGACGTTGAAGCACTTTATCGCAGTTAAAATGCAGAACGTTCAGATTTTTGCATGTTAGGAAATATTTGATGCTTTCAAGGAATTTGTTGAATATCATGATAGCTGGTAATCAGAGGTTAATGTAGATAAGATTTTAAATAGGTAGCTAGCTCAATAATGTTTCATAGCTAAATTGAAATCACTTAAAAGCAATAATTGGACGAAAAAAACAAACAAAAAAAATTTGTTCGCTCTTAACCTGTGATTAAAATGTCCTGAAAATGCAATATGTGGAAATCAATCAATTGGGATAAATGGCATTTTATTAACTATTTTTTTGGGGAAACATAATTATTTGTTTAATAATAATAACTTGATAAAAATAAATTTTAGAAAAATCATCTAAATTTTTTTTATGAATTTTCAAGTAAAAATTTAATCTTTACCACATGAAAAATGCATTTTAAAAAATCATGTAAAAAAATGTACCTGTGAAAGAAAATCACACTTTGTAAAAAAAAATAATAATAATAATAATTATTATTATTATTATATGTATATATTTTTGTTAAAATAATGAAAAATCTGATCAAATTCAATCTATTGTGCAAAACATGCAAAAAAAAAAAGGAATCATAAGCAAAAAGCAAATGAGAATAAATCATGTTGACATGGGTTATGGGGGAGAAAGTTGGATGAATAATAAATTTCAAGGGCAGTTCAAGTCAAACCAGGACTTGTGGTGAAGTTTCTGATGAATAAAGCCATAAAGCTGGTTGACGTTTGCAGAAGACTTTAAGCACAGTACGGTGATGAGACTCTTAGCTGTGGTAAAATAAGTGAATATTGCAAATGTTTTTAAAATGTTTTTGAAAGGTGTCTCCGGGTCGTTCAGAGTGGAAGACCTGATTTCTTGAAAAGCAACAGATAACTTGTTGATACCTTGCGGAAGAGACGCATCTGTACACGCGATCATTCACCGTCACCACTTGCACGTTACAGGAACCTGTCTGGGAGTTATTGCCACGTCCCTCGTACACCCCAGTTCTTTCAGGAGTTCCTGGGAGGCCAGCGTTTCAGATGTGAAGCAGGAGGTCTGATCACGGCTCTGGTCTACTGAGAAAACTGGTACGCAAGCACTAGTGAAACCCTGGGATAAGTGCATTAGTGCAGCAGGAGATTATATAGAGAAATAAAGGGAGCTTTTCAACTTATTCTGCACAGTCAAAAGTCCGGGTTTGACTTGAACGAACCTTGTATAAAAATGATTACAAATCGATATTTTGTTTTTTCATTATAAAAAAGAAGCCAGTTACAGGTGAACAACGTGAAAGAAAACCTCAGTGTAAAAATCATGATTTCAACATTAACACTGAAGGTGTGAGGAGAACGAGGTCAGTAGGAGGGCTCAGAGTTCCTTCAGGACACGTCTATATGACACCATGTTTTTTACTGTCTGCTCCGTAGATAATTCTATCTGGGTGGATCTCTTGTGATAGGAGGAAAAAAAAAAAAAAAAACAATGGCTGTCTATTCCGCACGACTGCACTTGACCATGGCCAAGCCTTCGAGCCTCACGTGCCTCGGCCAATAGCTGAAGACGAGAGAAAATATTTGGCGAGAGCGGCGTCTGAAAGCACGCCCTTATCAGCAAACGGAAGAGGACGACTGGAGTCGAGTCCAACAGTCAGTGAAGTTCAGGTGAAGCGTAGAGGAGAAGGATCGCGATCACAGCCGAGGAGAAAACTCCACCGTCACACTCTTTACTTTCAGTAAGTAGCCTGTGGGTTCCTTTTACTGGCTTAATAATAATAATAATAATAATAATCATAATAATAAATAAAAAATCTTTCAAATTTGGAATCTGAGTAAGAATTTTGTTTTACAATAGGATCTTTTATTATTATTATTATTATTATTATTACATTTATGATCATAAAAATGAATAAATACAAAAGTCTTGTTTCTTTCTTTTGGTTTCTTAATAAACCTGTAGTAATAATAATATCCTCAAATCAGCACAAGAAAAAAATCCCCTAATAATAATAATACTGATAAAAGGTGCATTTCCTGAGTATTTCCTTTAGCGTGACACAAAGTAGTGATGTTTATTCAATTGGTACACATTTGTTTTTGTTTTTTTTTATGTATGAGGGGCGTTCGAGTCAAACCGGGACATGTGATGAAATTTCTGGGGAGTGAAAGCGATTGACGTTTATAAAAGACTTCAAGCTCAATACGGGGATGAGACTCTTAGCCCCAAGTAAAACATCCGAACGGTGCAAAAGCGTTTATTAAAGAAAGCAGCACGTCCGTGAATGACGATCCTGGCTGAGGTGACCCGGAGCACGGTGCAGACATTCCCGTCAACTTTCAGCGAGTGAAACACCTCATTCTTGGAAATCGATGGATAACTTGTCGCCAACTTGCGACATCTCCCGTACAGTCCTGATCCCACTACAAGGCATTTCCACATGTTTGGGCCATTAAAGGAGTTCCTGGGAGGCCGGCGTTTCAGACTTGAAGCAGGCAATCCGATTATGGCTCGGACGTACTGAGAAAGTATTCAAGCGCTAGTGAAACATGGGGATGAGTGCATTAGTGTGGCAGGGGATTATGTCGGGAAACAAAGGGAGTTTTTACTCTCATAACTGCGTTCTGTTATTCTGTGCAATCAAAATTCCTGGTTTGACTTGAACACCTCTTGTACAGCGACGCCGTTCAGGTTAGCACTAATCTAATCGGTAGCTATAAGGGTAGCTTACATTTTAGCTAGATTTTAGCCTTTAGATTAGAAACACATCTTAGATAATTCACTATATTTGGACTAACAAGAATATTATTATTATTATTATTATTATTATTATTTGTTCCTGATTACGGAAGTTGCTAATCAGAATTTTTAACTGACTTTTATTTTTTTATTAGCGCTGACAATCCGCTTCTTGCTCAGACATGGGAAGTGAACCAATTACTGTTGAGTATTTTCCAGCCAAAGAATCTGTATGTACCCTTTATACTTAAAAAAAAAAAATTTATTAATGTGTAAGAATCAGTTTCATGTATAATCTTGATGAAGCAGTTATGCTCATTCGTTCCAGATGTGGTGGGGAACTCTCGGGACTGTACGTCCGTATATGCCCTTCGATCCACATCTGGATGCACGTCAGATTCACGACGCCCTGAATAAGAAAAGTATGATCCAACATCATCCAGTTAATAAATTCATAGTAATAGATGCAATACACACAATACTGGACTAAAATACTGTACTGTGTACACCTTCCTTAAGTGATTAAGCTGATTATAGTGTGTATGTCGTATGTCGTGTGTGTCGTGTGTTAGATGCTGACGTGATGACCCTGATCAAGATCCTTACTAACAGGACCAACGCACAAAGACAGAGCATCGCTTCAGCCTACCAGGAACAAACAAAAAAGGTAGTAAGGGTTTTAACACCCAGCACTGTGGAATGCTCAAATCTGATTGGTCGGACTGGTTTCTCGGAGACACGACAAACTGCGTTGCTTTTTATTTTTATTTCTGAAACTTTTTTGAAAGGTTTTATTGTTTTTCAGCGAGGCAGGAAATATATGGACGATGGGCGTTCAAGTCAAACCGGGACTTTTGATAGTGCAGAGTGATAGAGCACAGTTATGAGAACTTTATTTCTCTATATAATCCTCAAGTTTTCTCAGTACACGTTTCACGAGAAAGTCCCGGGTTGAGTTGAGCGGCCTTTTTCTTGTTCTTGTGTGCACCTCCATTTTAAGACAGACTCGGAAAGAACAATTCAACCTCTCCCTTTAAGATCGAAGGAGACTTTATCAGCTTCTCCATTCCCTCCATTTTTTCATTTACTGTACATCCTGACCAAGATATGATGAAAACTGGTTCTATTACAATGAATTCTGTTACCTTTTTCCTTGTTTAATTTCCTCCTTCAGGATCTGAATGCCGCTCTGAAGAAGGGCGTGTCAGGTGCTGTGCAGGAGCTTCTACTGGCTCTCATGATGACTCCAGCTCACTTTGACTCTCACCGCCTTCGACAGTCTATGGAGGTTTGAAGCTTTCGTGCATCCTCCAATACCATGGTTCTCAACCCGGGTCTTGAGAACCACTGATCCCAGTACTTTGGGATGCGCGGTTATGAAAGATCAATGATGCAAAGATGTTAATCTGGTTATCAAAGAGTAGATGAATTCATGAGAAACAATCCTTGCAGGGTGTCGGCACGGACGAGGAAGCTCTTATGGAGGTCTTGTGCACGAGGTCGTCTGCTCAGCTCCGAGATATCACTATAGCGTACCGTGAAAGTAAGAAACACTGATGGAGACCTTGAATGATGTGTATTGTAAGAATAAAACACTTGCAAGCATGTCCTGGTGTAGGAAACGGATTACTCAAGAGGAGTAGCCGAACAGTTTGACAGCAAAATGAGATAAGTTGAGGAGAAGCTGAAAAACGGGTTTTGCAAACAAAGCGAAACGCATTGCGGACTGATAGATAAGGCTCCATGCAGATCTCGAGTCACAATTATATTAGGCAAGCACGAATGGTGAAATATTATGCTCAATTGTTTTGGTTATATAAGTGTGAATTTGGTCTGTTTTCGCAAAAAGCTATAACTCCATCCCCCACACTTTCGCCACTATTAATAGCCTGTAGTTGTGTTTGTGGTTATTTAACAATGCGGTTTACTGTCAATATTATGTTGGTTGACTTCCGTTTACTTCAGACTCCGTTTATAGCTTCTTATCATAGCGCAGGTATGCTCTGTCCATTTGTGCACCAAGCCACTGTGTGTCCGGCAGGCATCCCCTATCGTATCACGGATGTTGAGCGATGCAAACCTATTATTGATTGCAACAGCAGTAATAGAGCGTAAATCTTCCTCTTTTTTTCGGTTTTAACATTCTCTGTAAATCAGGTGAACCATTTAATTCACGGCAGCCGCTGTGTCTCACAGCTTGCAGTTCCTTCCTAGTGATCGCGTGACAGAAAGAAGTGAAGCGATTAGCCGGTCATGACGTCAAAACCGGGGTGGATACGTGTCGTGGTTCGCTTATAGACGTTCTTGCTTTTCAGAGAACAATAACTTGCCAGAATTACCAAAACACAAAACCGGTTTTTATCGTGTTTTGCTGTGAAACTGTTCAACAGCTACAACCTCAAAGTTGATTATTTTTCTATAACAGCACATTCTGAGATGTTCAATTCCATTCCAATTAAATTCTAACAAATATTACTTGTTATTGATATTCTAATTTTACTAGTGTTGTGGATCGTTAGCTTGAAACGTGCTCCTGTTATCACTTATGTTATAGCATCCAGAAACAGCTTGTCATCCTTTATTAAGTAAAGACCTTCTGGTAGTGGAAAACCTACTGACTCGTACAAATCCCTCAGACTGTAGACTCCTTTTACAAATGCTAAATAAACGTCTCCTCACCATGTGGATGAATGTGCGGTTGTATTGTTTTTATTAAACGTGAATTAAGTCAGATGCGTGATATTCAAATCTGTGTACAATACATTGACACATAGGAAATTATAATTGAATTGAATAATTGTAATAGATCAATGAATAGAAATTGATCATTTCAACTTGTGATTTGATATCAACCTTGTAGTCAGCGCTTTCATAGAAAATGAATCAACAATTTCTTGGGGAATTCATAAAAATGTGAGATTTTTTTTTTTTTTTACATGTTTTGTCCCAACAGTGTACAACCGTTATCTGGAGAACGACCTGATCAGTGAGACCAGTAAAGAATTCACCAAACTGGTGCTGGCCATATTGAAGGTACAGTCTGATTAAAACTGAAAGTAACTGATTTAAGCTTGTTTTGAAGGAATGTCGACGCGATTTGTCTTATCGACAGAAGGAGGAACGGAACGCGTCCGGCAAGATCGATTATGAGCTCATCGATCAAGACGTCAAGGTGTGCCTCACTGTGCTTCCTAGCGTGACCAAGAAATTCCCCGACCTTGCGTTTTTAATGCCATAGTCATAAGGTCGAGCAGTTGTTAATGTTCTGATCATGTCTTGGTGTGTGGACATGTTTAGGAGCTCAGAGACGCTGTCACTGGTAAGAAAGCGAACCCTGAGGCCTGGATTCAGGTGCTCACGACACGCAGTTCTGACCATCTCAAAAGAGGTAGGAACTCAACCTCAAACTCGACCTCCAACACTAAACTCTTACAATGTGCACCCAGTGTGACTTAACTCTGTTCTACTAGTGCTGTCTAGACTGGAGGATCTGAAATGCGAGCCAGTGGATAAAACCATCCAGAGCCACTTCTCAGGAGACCTTCGACTGGGCCTGCGGATTCTGGGTAAAGAAACAACTTTCACCTCCTGATCTGTTAAAAAGTATATCGAATAAAGATATAAAAGGGTCAAAGACTAAAGAGAAATGTTTGCCCACAGCCATTTATACTAGGCCAAAATCTTTTTTTTATTTTTATTTTTTTTAATGGTGACACCTAAGAGGTATTTACCCTGAAAAATACCTCTTAACACAAAAGCAACCATGAGAATTGTACTTTTATTGTTATTATTAGCAGTAGTCGTAGTTGTTGTAGTTGTTGTGCAGATAAAAGTATTTTGGAAACACGCTATCTAGCTAGCATTGCTCAAATATTGCTAAATCATGCATTGCTACAGTAGTTTGCAACCTCATAATCCTACAGCTTAAACATAAACGTCAGGCTACAATTCAGTTGAAACATAAAATATAAATTTTAGTAAGGTGTTGCACCTTAGGTCTTAGCTTGTAAAGGCTGACAGCTTTGAAAAGCACAGCTTACCGTATGCTAGCAAACAATCAAGCACCAAAAACGTTAATGGATACAAGCTACAATTAGCAACATTAGCAACATTATCACACTGTAAGGCTAATGTTGCTAATGTTGCTACCATTCGCAACATTAGCCTCACAGTGTGCTCATATTCATCAAACGAACTTAAAAATGTGCCGGTTATATACAGCACCAGTCAAACATTTGGACGCTATTTGAGGCTGGTGACTCTAAATGAACTTCTCCTCTGCAGCAGAGGTAGGTTTTGGTCTTGCTTTCCTGGGAACATCTTCATGAGAGCACTTAAAAAGTTAGCAGCGACAGTGCACCTCCAGGTCCTGGGTTCGATTCCTGTGTAGGGACTGTGTGCATGGAGTTTGCATGTTCTCCCCGTGCTTGGTGGGTTTCCTCCCACAGTCCAAAGACCAAATTGCCCATTGTGTTTGAATATTGAGGAGGTCCGCCCATGGTCGTACAAATGGGAATAGATACAATAGTCACCACTGGTCTCCACAGTACCTAGTTGGACTACAGAGGTTCCTAGATGGATAGATGGAGACTCTTATAAACAAACTTAGCGAACTTTAGCTAAACAGTTATAGGTTTGGCTAATAAATTAAAGTTCATATATTATATGCTTTTTTAAGTTAAAATAACATTTTTTTTCAACCACATTGTTTCAGTGTCTGTAACTTGTAAAATGATCTGCCTCAGAGTCCCCCTTTGCAGAAGTGCTCTTTCCCAGCCAATCAGAAAGCAAGAACTGATTGTATATGGGAGAAATACCCCCTTTTTAAAAACACAGTCATTTCTACACTTATGTTACGGATCTTATGAATCATCTCACACCCAACATTCAACCCTCATCTCTGGAATAAATTTGGGGTAGTTGTGGCTCAGAAGGTTGAGACTCTGGGGTGCAGGTTAAAGCGTTGGGGGTTCGAGATCTGGAACTGCTGCATTGCCATTGTTGGTCAAGGCGCTTAATCCTGTGCTTATATAGTAGACCTGAGAACAAAAATAAAGAAATCTGATTTAAAAAAATAAATAAAAAATCTGAAAAACGTTTTGTTGTTGTTGATGTTTAGTGGTAGAAAATTAAGCTGAATTTCGTTCAGGATCAATAAACTATCTATCTACCTGAAGAAGGCTAGGTTAGCGGGCGGTTAGCTGAAGTAACTCTCACAAAACACACACAGTTGGTCTGGTGCTGTTAAAAGGCCATGAAATAAAACGTTTTGCAACAATTCTGTGGTAAATATTGCTAATACACTATTGCTTACAGTTACTAGCCTGGAGATTTATCCTGCTTTAGCATGCAATACAAGCTACCATTAGCAACATTATCACACTGTAAGGCTAATGTTGCTAATCTTGCTACCATTCGCAACATTAGCCTCACAGTGTGCTCAAATTCATGAAATGAACTTAAAAAGGTTTATATGTGCCGTTTATATACAGCACCAGTCAAACGGTTGGATGCTATTTGAGGCTGGTGACTCTAAATGAACTGTAGGTACTGTAGGTTTTGGTCTTGCGTCCCTGGGATTGTCTTCATGAGAGACAGTTTCATCATGGTGCTTGATGGGTTTTGTAAACGCACTTTGGCACTATGGCACTATGGCAGCTACTGTAATGAGTCGGTTTCTCATGTCTCTGAAGCACATGTTGTGTGTCTCTGCAGCTCAGACGATCCAAAACAAGCCGCTCTTCCTGGCCCAGCGCTTACACTCCTGCATGAAGGTGAGGAGGCTGATTTTTTTAAAATCGTTCCCATTTTATCAGTTGTAGAGTGACTATAGGGTGTAAGTGTGTGTGTACGTGTGTGTGTTAGAAAAACGCAGTGGTTCGTGGCATCATGGTGGGTCAGAGTGAAGAGGACCTCCTGTGGGTGAGGATCGAGTTCCTAAAGCTGACCAATCTCTCCCTCTACTCCACCATCCAGGTCAGACCTCACACCCCAGGCACTTGTTCTAAACAATGACAGACATGCTACAGTATACACGGTGTGTTCATGATGCCGTTATGTCGTCTGACTTACAGAAGGATTTCAAAGGTGAGCTGCAGCTGGCTCTTCTGGCCCTGTGTCGGTCTGAGGATTGATGGAGAAACGGGCGCGGAAGGAAGTGGCGCACGGAACGCGGCGCATCGGTTTTTATTGCAAATAAATCTGGACAGAATTCAGTTTCGATGCATCAGTACACTTTTGTTACCTGGAGTTACACAGATATTGAACACTTTCAGAGGCTCGGTTTAAACCATAACTAATAGCAAAAAAACAAAAACAAAAAAACATGGAGGTTAATTGTAACATCTTATTAAATGTATTATTATTCTTATTAAAAATGTGTGTCATGTTTGATATGATGACATTTTGTTCGGGGAGACATTTATTTAACAGTTATGGGAGGAGTCTCCGGTGTTCAACATGAAAGAGAACAATTTACGGAATTGTATGTTTTTATTTTTTGTCATATTAAATTCAAGAGAGAGAGAAATAAAGGCTAATGAGGAAAAGGCTGTTTATAAGCTTTTACTTGATCTCATCTCTGTTCTGTGTATGTGGATTTCGTGTTTCTTGGGTTTCCTGCATGTACTCTGGTTTCCTCTGACAATCCGGTCAGGCGGTGCAGGCCGACTGGTGTTTCCAAATTGCCCATAGAGTGTAACTGGGTGTGTGAGTGAATGCGTTTGTGCCCTTTAATTTCTGGTTAATGAGAGTAAAACCTTCCTTTACTTCTCAGCATTAATGCACTTACCCCAGTGTTTCACAAAGTGCCTGGATACCTGGAAAGTGCCTGGAAAAGCTGGCCTTCCAGGAACTCCATTCAGTTTTTAAAAATACCAAAACATGTGGAAATCCTTTGGAGCGAGCCTATCATCTGGACATCGCGAGTTCGATTCCCGGGTGATGCTGTAACCTCTCGCAGCCGGAGGTCTAGAGAGAGCTGATTGGCCGAGCTCTCTCAGAGGGGAGGGATGAGAGATGCTTAGTGCTCCCACATTAATCTACAGCCAATCAGGGGCGTCTGTGAACTCTTGCAAGCGGAAGGAGCGGATAGCGCTGTCCTCCGAGGGTGTTACTCCGCCCCCAACGGTGCGTGAGCGAGCAGTTCGCAAAAAGATGCGGTCGGCTGGCGTCACGTGGATCGGAGGAAACACGTGATAGTCTTCAGCTCTCCCGACTGAGTGGTAGTAGTAGCCTTAATGTGGGAGCCCCCTAGTGACGGGGAGGAATTGGATACAATTAAAAAAAAAAAAGAAACAGGTGATTTTGAGTTAGTGGGAGGATCATTTGTGCCTTGTTAAAACACATAACCTCTGAGCATAACCATTCTCCTGGAGTGGATTTGATTCAAATCTTAAAATTAAACTTATACATTAGATTTGTTTTGAGACAATTTCAAACATCAAGGCAGCTTAAAAGAAGTCAAGAAGAAGAGAATGCGCGTAACCCTGACCCTTTGCTATCTGCTGATTTAGCATTTTCTTTCAGGTTCACATTGTTTTCCTTTGGTTCTCCTTTCCTTTCAGGAGAAGTGTCCGCTTCCTTCCTTCACGGTGTCACCCTGCGCTAACAATGATGTCACCGTTAATACAAAGAGAAAATAAACCGTGAGAATGAACTGCTAATGTTTCTGCCTACAGTAGATCTCATTTATATAGTATACTGTAGATGTGACTATAGTATAAGACTTGTCTTGTGCTCATCTCATGACCTCTATTGACATAATGTAATGGTTTCGAATCTTATCCTAATATCTGTATTCACAAAGAAGAGGACGGGTTCCCTGCTGTCTGGTTCCTGTTGAAGATTTTTACTCAAATTAGTCAAGGAAGTTTTTCCTTGTTACGTACTTGCTTCCTCTGTCCTGCTCCATAAGGATCGAAATCTACAACCGGATTTCCGTGAAGCTGCTTTGTGACAAGGGTTATCAACAACCATCTACTTACAGTCAATAAACTATATATACACTTGAAAATTATGAATGTATGGTTTTGACTGAAAATAACTGCACTAAACATGTACACTTAATTTTATTATTTTTTTTTTTTACATTTTTTTAAAGAAAAGCACCTGAATCTAGAAGTGCTATTTTACACTATTTTACTTTTAAAAAGGAAATCCTGTCTAATATATTTCATGTATTTGTAGAAAATGACACGGTGGCTTAGTGTTTCTTTGGTTCCAGGGTTCGGCTCCAGGGTCCAGGTTCAATTCCCGCCTTGTGTTCTGTGTGCATGGAGTGTGCATGTTCTCCCCATGCTTGGTGTGTTCACTCCGGGTTCTCCGGTTTTCCTCCCACAGTCCAGATTAGGATGCAGATTAGGAAAAATGGCATTCCCAAATTGAGTGCCTTGTGCCCTTAGTCTGCTGGCATAGACAGGATAAAATGGTATAGATGATGAGTGAGTGAGTTTACCGTGATTTAACAGTAACTGGAAAATGTAATGCTAGGCTTTTTTATTTTAAATTTTTTATACAGTGCATGCTGTTGAATTAAACCAAATTTGTATATATATATAAAAAAAAAAGAATATATATATGTGTGTGTGTGCGTGTGTGTGTGTGTTTTCCAACAGTGCTCTGTGTGTGAGGAACCTAAGTTTGTCGTCTTTTGGGGAATGATTGCTTTACATGTTAGTCCACTAGAGGGCGTTAGATATAAAGATATGTTAAATCCCTGCTACAACGCGATGGGTTGCAAATTCGCCATCTCGTGGTCACAGGCTATAAATACTTTTAATTAAAAATTTAAATATTTTTTTTTGAAATTACATTATATCATATTTTATCCTATATATCGAGATCGTTTCTTTCTATTTTCTATGAAATCAACTGAAATCAACGGAATGAAATCTATTCTATGAAATCAACGGAAGACTTTTAGTGAATCTAATCGTAGACGACGCTGCGTCACTTCCGGTTTACAGGGCGGGGTAAAGCGGAAGTAGGTTTAATATGCGGAAGCTGAAAGTGGGTTACTGAGTGAGGGCGGAGAGAGAGAGGGAGGTTTGTGCGCGAGAGCTAGAAAGGGATAGAAGAAACACCCTGCATCTTTTGCCTTTAACCTCTTTCTTCGTCGGCTGCTGTTTTAGTATTATTTTATATACATATAGATAGATATATAGCTTTTGGTGGGATTTCTTTCGGAAAGAAGAAGGATATTTTACGCGATTGAGAAATCACTTCATCCGCGGAGGCTCGCGCGCGCGCTCCGGCTAACTCGCACAGGCTAGGCTAAGCTAAAATAAGCTAAATATTCGACTCGCAGGGTTCGTAGGGTTTATTTTCCGAAGAACAAAAGCGCTAATTTGGGTTTGTTCGTGAAATCGTTCTAAGTGTGATAGGTATACTTGAAGTAAATAAGTTAATAAATAAAGTCGAGTGTTTATTGGATTGTGACGTAAGTCGATACCAGGTCGCTCGCGCGCACAGATTTTTTTTTACTCTGATTTGGGTTTCAGCGGCAGATCGCCTCAAAGCTCGGCTTTACCGCCCAGTTACACGTTACATAGAAGAGAAAGAACAAAAAAAGCTTGTAGGTATAAAATGGCCGGAGTGAACAGCGTGGAAGCGGTGAAGCGTAAGATTAAAGTTCTGCAGCAACAGGCGGATGAAGCAGAGGAGAGAGCTGAGGTCCTGCAGAGACAGGTCGAGGAGGAGAAACGCGCCAGGGAGCAGGTAACATCCCAAACCCCTTACACACCCTTCTGTATAATGAACATCATCTTTTTGGCAGTTGAGACAGGAAACAAGTGATGAGTTCAGAGTTAAGAGTTTTGCTCAGGAAGTTGCAGTAGACATCTCTCAGGAGGTTCTCCTCAGATTATGTCCTGATTATAGATCAATTCGATTGTTCAACCTGGCGCTGAAGAATTTTCTAGAAGTTTCTAGCAGCTCTGAATGTTAGTCTGTCACTCAAACTGCAGGTTTATTTATAAATAAAAAAGGGGACACTAAAGTAATCTGAGGGTAATTCAAGACAAGATCAGGGATGTATGCATTAGGCGTTTTAAGGAAGGCTACTCTGGATTTGGAAAATTGGCTTTAAGAGGCCAGGAACATGGGCGATGGAGAATGAGACTTGCAGTCGGCGGTCATGTAACCAACCTACTAGGTTCCAAACGCTTTTAAGCGTGAAGAAAAAGGAGGTCTGAGGTTAGAGCAACCCGAAAGCATTGAATCTGAATTTAAGTACACGCCTGTATTCGTGTAATACTCCAGGAAAAACTGGGAGAGGGTTCAAACCATGAATCTGTAGCCTTCAAGATCGCTTGCCATTGTGTCTTTCCGACATTAATCAGTGAGATTTTTCTTCTCATTTACCCTAAGCTGCATTTTCTTCCATCTAGGGACTATACATGTGTAGGATTTGAGGAATCCCTGAGGGAGCCTGTGCCAAGAAATTTGGGCATAATATGGGCGACACCCTGGGTGAGGTGCCAATCAGTGCAGGGCAGTACACCCAGTGATATGTTTTAGGCAATTTGGAAACCCACCAAACACAAGGAGAATGCAGATCATAGACGAGAGTTGAACCCCCAGCCCCGGAGGTGTGATGTAACAGTGCAAAGCGCTACATCATAGCACTTCCAGAGACTCAAGTTTCAACAGAGAAATGTCTGATAATTAAATTCTCAGTGTTTAGTTTTTTTTAAGATGATAATTAACTGGATCTTGGAAGGGAAATGAATGAGTAAAATTTGTAATGTGTTAATAATTAATGAGCCATAATACTTGGTGAATTTCGCTACTGGAAGGTGCACAATCTTGATTGAAAATGGTCAACGTCTGTGTTAATCGTAACTGTTTTTAGCCGGGTTACATCACACTACTGCATCATTGATTATTTTCCTGTAACAGCACCCCATAAGTGTTTTATTCCTTGCTTAATGTCTGCTCAAGGCTTGATGCTGTGTAGTGCCTGTGCCTTGTTGTGGAAAATATCTCATGTTGTACTTAATTACAATGATGTCTCACATTTCCAGCTCTAAATTGGTTTGTATGTTTTGATGAAAATAGCAGAAAATGGTAATATTAAAGAAATTAAAAGGTATAGAGAGAGGACGTGTGTGCTTTTAGACCGTAATCTTTAGGGAAAAATCCTTATTAGTTATCAGTATGATTGTAAATAAAATGAGAGAAGATTTAGAAAAAGAATGCACCAGAATGGTTAATAATGTGCAGTGTTATTCACCAGGGATACCTTGGGGGCTAAACAAGGAGCGGTTGGACTGGTTGATTTAGTTCCTTAAAGAAGAAGGGGGGGGTTGTCATGGAGTGTCATGTCACTCTTAATAGCCACTTTGCCAGACTTCTGTGTCTGGCCTTTGTTGGGAAAGTCAATTTAGGATGAAGGAGGTTTCCAGTCTCTGTGGAGTCATGCTCAGCTGCGACAGGAAGCGTGCTTGCCAACTGATTGTGGGTCCTCCTTTGGGCCACAGCCAGACAGGAAGCGATGCTTACCGCAACGCCATCCGGTTTTACAAATTGAAAATGCGAAATGAGCTTGTTTTCCAGCAGCACACATTCACCTGTTAAGTGTCTTGTAGCAGCTTTGGGAAGAAGCTCCGCCCACAAAAGTTTCTATTTAATATTATTAGTTTTTTTTTCCTCCCCCTCTCAAGAATTCTTTTTTGCTCCAGAGAAATTGTATCTCCATGGCAATGGTCTTTGCATTAAGAAGTGTTGGCAAGCTTATCCTCCTCATGAGCTGCTCACAGCATTGCCATGGCAGCAGTGTTGCATTTTCCCATCGCTTATTTGTCATATTTTGAACTTTGTTTGCTGTGGTTGTATATTTTGACCTAATTGTTTTGTTTCTAAGGACTCAGATTCTTTTCTCTTTAATAACATACTCAAGTGTGACACTAATTAGGACCTCTGGGCTTCTAAAGAAAAATCTGCTTGTATGAGGCAGTCCAGTCAAGATGTCTTGTCAACTGAGCTGCGTCAATGATCAATGTTGATTTCTCATTCATAATTTCTCTGTCCCTCCCTCATTCTTCTCCATCGCTTTCTCTCTGGCTCGTGCGCAGGCCGAGGCGGACGTCGCTTCTCTGAACAGGCGCATCCAGCTGGTCGAAGAGGAGCTGGATCGAGCTCAAGAGAGACTCGCCACCGCTTTGCAGAAACTGGAGGAGGCAGAGAAGGCTGCAGACGAGAGCGAGAGGTGTGTGTGTGTGGAGACATTGACCTGGATAAACCAAGCCTGAAACACTGAATTATTGAGATTAATGGTTATATTTAATATGATGATGATGCACCGGTAAGTGGTTTTGTTACATGATCTATGACTCAAGACTGTATGCCAGTTCTCGCCTGATTTACATTCTTAATGTGTTAATGGATGCCAGGATCTTGTGCAATACAGCTGAATTAAACCTAGCTTTAGGTCATATTTTCTCCAGCAGTCCCAGTTAGACCAAATCCACACCTGTTAATTGATGTATGAATATAATAAATGAATGAAGCAGTAGAGTCAAGAGGTTTTTATATTAAAATTCATTTAAGGTACAATTTTGTGAACCGATACAGCTATACTGGGCAATTAGTAGTCAAAGTAGTCTACTGTACTATATTCTATATGTGTCAGATTATATATTTGTACACCCCAAGACTGGAGAACTGACTGCAAGCTTTAGTTGATTAGTTAAATCAGGTGTTTTTTCTATGTTTAGGGAAAATGCTTTTTTTTACTTTCAGAATTGTGTAATGTTCATTTGTTTAAAGCAAGAGATTAATAACTTTTACTGTTTTTCCACTTCCTCTCTTGTCGAGTGTCACGCAAAACCTCCCTGATTATTAGCTTACTAAATTAAACAGTTAAACGTTTGTTTTCATGCATACAACATTAAACATGCAAAGTCACTATTAAAACCTTCCATATTTGCCATGATTGTTGTCATGAACGCATCTCAAGTCAAAAACTCTGATCTTAGATTCAGAAACATTTATTAATCTTGAAAATTCTGAATTCTCAATTGAGAGTGACTTGTAAATTTAAATGCTCACTGCAATAGATATTTTTTTTTTTGTTGTTGTTGCTAAAACTACTAAGTTCTTGAGAACTTCTCAAGAACAGTAGACAAGTATCTGATTAAAAAAAATTAAAATGTTGAACTGCAGCGTATCAAAGAAAGTGAAAAAACCCATCTGGGGTCACGGTCACTAGTCTGCAACACCCTGACCCAAACCTGACCCCATTTTCTCATCGCATGGTTTCTGAACATTTATTCCAAATTATATTACAGTTCACAGCTGGGTTTGGGTGGAACCTGAGGTATTTTGCACTTCTGTCATTCATGCATGCACACAGCTTAACGTTCAGAAAAATCAAAAGCGAGCATGGCCTCGGAGTGGACGAGAAACTTCAGGCTAAGTGGAATGATGATGCAAATGTAAGAGTGTATAGATGTTATTGATTGGATTATAGTTAGTGTTTCACTTATCCTTTGAAGCAAAATGGCTTGTATTATGAAACTCTGCCCTGCACCTTTGTTCCGACCTACTTACGTTATAAATGTTGGACATGTATGTTTTGAGTAACAATGATGGGCTGCTACTGGTTAAGTTAGCTGGCTAAATATCTCTAACCACTGACTAGGTTGTATATTGCTAGGCAAAAAACATGCTATCATGTAGCCAGTTAGATTTTGTGCGTTTTGTGTTCAGTATTGCAGTACCCGATATTATTGTGGTTAGATGAGGTAGATGAGATAGAGGTCACACCCTGAGGCTGGTCTGTGGGGATGTAGTTTGATACCCCAGGAGAAGAAATTACTTTTATTATTCATACATGCATAGTATTTGCAATTATGTAATGATATTACAGTGGCTCCTGTGTAAAATATGACACAGGTTTGATTTCTATGATGTATGGATGGGCAGTACCGGTGGCACTTTTAAAATACTGATTAAACTATTGTTTTTTTTTTTTTTTTGTTATTATTATATATATTTTTTACCTGGTCGAAGTCCTTTCTCCACTCTGGCTGTAAAAGTTAATAAAATAAAGTAGGATGGATGGAGGTTTTGTAACCCTCTGAACCTGCCATAATTCATTTCTAGAGCCATTTTTCAGCTACATCATGACATGACTGCACTGGCTATAATATTTCCTCTAGTTGTAAATGCGTTATGTTGCTACATTGCTTCTAACAATGTCATAACGTTATCATACACAAGCAATCGGA
Organism: Clarias macrocephalus; assembly: GCA_011419295.1. NCBI lineage: Eukaryota > Metazoa > Chordata > Actinopteri > Siluriformes > Clariidae > Clarias > Clarias macrocephalus. Next base: position 46,935 of record JAAGKR010000921.1, read on the forward strand.
GGTTGAAATGAAGCGCGTCTCAATTCTTTTACTGACTATACTGATATGCAGGTGAACATCACTTCAAATGGATCAGTTTTTAAGTAAACCTCTCGGTCTGGTCTAGGTTCTAGCAAGTTGGATACAGCTGGTCAAACGGCTGTCTGAGAGTTTTGTCTGTGTGTGCATTTTAGGGGCATGAAGGTGATTGAGAACAGGGCTCTGAAGGATGAGGAGAAGATGGAGCTGCAGGAGGTCCAGCTGAAGGAGGCCAAGCACATTGCTGAGGAAGCTGACCGCAAATACGAGGAGGTAAAGTATTACCCAAGCCTGTTGTTAAAGCCTTCCCCTCTTCTTGTTCTCTAAGTTTGGATTTGTGTGTATCTGTGTGTTTGCAGGTGGCTCGTAAGCTTGTCATCATTGAGGGTGATTTGGAGCGCACAGAGGAGCGAGCAGAAGTTGCTGAGGCGTGAGTCAGGCTTTCGGTCATCTCAGTCACTTATACACACACACACATATACACATACACACAGTTCTTAATGGCCAGTAGCCCATTCCTCCCCCATTATTTATGTAGATACTAGCTATTTTTGCATTTCACCCTGCACACATGGGTGACTTTGCTTTTCTTAATCTGGCAGGTCACATTTTAGAGTTCCTCTTTTAGACACTTTAGCCTGCAAATTAACATCTGCATCACCCACAATCACAGAGTTCCATCCCATCATGCAATGCCCTTAGATCTACAGTTTTTTCTTTTTTCCTTTTTTTTCTCTTACTTAATTGCATGTTGTTTTCAGCACACATCAAGAGCAACCCCACCTTTATGTCTGTCTTTTAAAGAAAGGCTTACGTTATCTTTGAAGCTTAAATAAGTGTATAGTTAAAAGGTGGTGTAAAAAAACATTAAGTAGAGCTCTTGAAGAGTGCTTGTGTTATTCAGAACACCATAAAAGTGGGAATGCTATGCATATCATGACTCAACATTACCTGTGCTTCCTCCTTTTTTTCCCCCCCCATCTGTGCGACTGGTGCGTGCATGTTTCGAAAAACTCCCACACACCCATCCCTACCTGCATGCGCTTTTGGGTCCGCCCTGTCACGCCTCGCCTCGCCCTTCCTACTTCCTCTTCCTCCCTGCCCACCTCAAAAAAACAGCAATAGACGTCGATTGGAGGAGCTGCTGAGGAATTACGACCAAACGCTGAAGAGTCTGCAGGCAGCCGAAGACAAGGTACTGGCCCAGTTCTGATTCCCAGTGGGTTCCTCTTACAGGCCCCGGGGATGAGCGAAAGTGGGCCTCGGATTTATACAGAGCAGCCCGGAACTGGTATTTTTTTTAAAGGGCTTGCTGGCTTCCCATGCCCTATGAGCCTGTTTTTTTTAGGGAGGTTCAGGCAGGTGTTTGAAAAAAAAAAAAAAAAAATCCCCAACCGTCGAATGACCTGGCTTACCCTCGTTCTCCTTGTTCACCCATCTGCTCCCTCTTCCCTTCATCCTTCGTCCTTTCTCACCCAAGTGAATGATCTGTGTGGTTTATGCTGCAATTAACTGCATGAATGTGGTTCAATTTTTTTGAATTTTTTTTATCGTCACTCCATATGATCACTTTCACTCGCCCAGTTTTTGGTTGGTGTGTTACAGTCGACTATTTTTAGTTCACCTAGAATCTAACATGGCTTCTTTTTTGTTTGAGGGATGAACTAATTTACACCCAGATCATGCACTAGCAGTCCATAATGTGTTTTGTTTTGTTTTTCTCCTGTTTGTTTTTTCTGTTGTAAATTTGTCTTTCTATTTTGTGTCTCCTCCCTTCTTCCCCTTCCCACCCCCTCATTTTTGTCATGTTTATTCCCATAATTTGCTTTCATCTTCTCATCTACTCAATTCTCTTCTCAACTTCTTTTCCTCCCCTCTACATCCTGACTCCTGATTTTTCCAATGTCTTTCTACCCCCCCCCCCCCACTTCCCCTTCTCTTCTCTCTTTCAAACACCAAAACGTGAAATTAAAAACAAACAAAAAAAAAATCCTGCAGCAAATGTGCGGAATTGGAGGAGGAGCTGAGAAATGTCACCAATACCTTAAAGTCCTTGGAGGCCCAAACTGAGAAGGTAGGAAAGGAGAAATTGAAAAAAAAAATTTCTGCATGCTTGTGGGATTTTAAGCGGTTCTAAGCTCTAAGAGACTACAGTACTTATGGGAAGAGATTCCAGAATAAGATATAAGGGCCTCATTTTGCTTATCGGCAGAGTACAAGCCCGGGTCTTATCAAATGACCACGGCTGCTTGGTCCTACTAGCCTCCAGTCCCATTTACTGTTCTCATGCATGATGTGAAACGTTAAGACTTTATCTTTAATTATAAAGAGTTTAGACTGGATGTGTAGTAAAGCCATCAGATATTGTGTTCTGGTTTGGAATGTCTTTTGAAATTAAATATTTGTCTGTAACATCTTGATATTTCCTTATCTTATACAGTGTTTGCGAACGAGACAAGACAATATTTCACAATTTCACTGCCTGATCTGTTGCTGGCCATATTTAGGAAACATAAGTCGTCATAGAAACCACCACAGAGTGATAGGATTTATGCAAGGCTGTGTTAGAAATGCACTCCGTGTAGTCAAGGGTAGTGAATATTCATATAAAAAAGGAACATGGTTTCAGTCTATTTTTGTATTAGTTCTGTTTCTCCCCCTCCTTTGGAATAATTTTTGCGCTCATTGTTGAACTTTTTTATTATTATTATTAGATATTTTTTTACTATTGTCGAGATTGAACCGTTTGTGACTTTACTTGTAGAGCTGTAACCATATCAATGCTTAAAAAACCTTTATTGCTTCTTCAGAATTCTGAGTATATCAGGCAAGGTGGAGGAAATCTAGAGATAGGCTGGATGGAAATTCCCTTAAAATATTCCCTTAGCTCTGCACAATATTGTCCAGCTTGCAGTTTAATCTTTTGAGGCATGTTTACCCAGAAACACTGTGTTTTGCAGTGTGTGGTAGCGTTCAGTTGCTCAGCTATGCTCAGACAAGGTCGTTTCAATGATGTCAGCACTCCAGATAACTGTGGCTCTGTGAATGTTTGAGCGCTCTCTCACTCACTGGCTGATTCAGCTCAAGCTGTGGAGTTTTTTTTTTTTTTTTTCCCCTCTCTTGCATTCCAGCAGTCTTGAATCTTGAGGGAGCTCGCTTATTAATAGCTTAGCTCCTGTCTTTTTAAACTGACACTGAAAAGCACAAAAACTGAGTACCTGTCCTGCAAGAGAGCACAGTATCGAACAAAGGTTCAATATATATATATATTTATAAAAAGTGTTGGGACAGATGCTGGTTGTAAACATGCCCTGTAGATTATCTGTACGCGCCCTGCATCTGGAATCAATCAGCTGAGTCAGTGAACTTGTGAATAGAAGACAAAGGTTTGCTGCTGTGTAACCCACGAGGCCTTGGTGTGTCTAAAATGTGTGTGATAAAAGCATCTGGTTTCAAACAGTGTGATTCTCTGATTGGCTGCCGCCACTGTTTGTTCATTTCAGTATTCCCAGAAGGAGGACAAGTACGAGGAAGAGATCAAGATTCTCACGGATAAGCTGAAGGAGGTGGGACTCCAATTCTTCTTTGCTATCATAACTAGCAAAGCTCTGGTGTTTTGTATTTCTTTTGTTGTTGTGTTCTGCTTTTGTTATATAGATCAGAATTTATCATTATTGTATAATTAATGTAAAGCGTCAACAAAGAAAAAAAATACACACTCCAGGAAACGAAAAAAAACTTGTGATATGATATTTAATATTAGATTAGCAGGTAGCATTTTCTAGCAGAATCAGTCTGCCATCAAAAGTGAAAGGGAAAACCATTTTGCTTCAGTATTGATTAAATCTAATTTGCTTCATGACTATTCAGCAACTTCATCAATTGGTGTCATTTTATTGTGTCAGAAAAATCACCCTTGACTACCAAGATTTTAGACATCATAAGCAGAACTTCTAGTACTCCACCATCCCCCCCCCACACTCCCCATGTGCACTTAATTCTGTGAGAATTTTATACAAAACAAAATGAGATCCCTTTCCCTGTTCGTTCTTACATTCTTATAGCAAAGAATTTTCAAGCGGTCACACTGTCTTGTGTTTCTACCCTGTAACCCCGAATATCAGATTTGCATGTCTCTCTAAATTGTTGCCACGCAATTATATAAGGTGTCATTATGTCCTGTAAAATGATAATTTCCCTTCCCTGGAACCAAGTGGTGTCTGTAGTTTGCTTCATAAGTTTGCAACAACTAAAAGACTTGCCAGTTCAGCATCTGAAAACCCCTTGAAGTAGTTCCCCTAAAGCATTTATACCATAACTTTTCACACCCGGAGACCGTTTTTAGCAACATCCTTTTGTCCTTTTATTGCCGTTGTTTGTCAGAGTCAGAAACCACAAAAAATCGCTAAAGAACTAACGATACTAAACATGCTTTGACAACTGTATTCAGGTTGTAGTTCCAGCGCTAACCTGGCTGGCTACTTTTCATGAGCGAGAGAAGAAACTAAGTTTGCAAGGTTGTCTTCTTTTAGTTGAGTTTTGCTCTAAAACAGATTCATTGACCGATCTTTGCTGCTGTTGTTTCTTCCTTCTCAGGCTGAGACTCGCGCAGAGTTCGGTGAAAGATCAGTCACCAAGCTTGAGAAGACCATCGACGATTTGGAAGGTAGGCAGCTCCGCTCACCTCACCGTATTTTATTTTTCTCTCACAACTTTACATGTGCCTTCTGATCGATGTGTGTACGCCTACAGAAACTGAGTACAAGGCCGTTAGAGAAGAGCCGGACCATGCTTTTAATGACGCGACCTCCATGTAAATACTTAGCATGTGTGTGCAGTGGAGTGAGCTGCATGTGCACTTAGTTTTTTACTTTAATTTTTTTCCTTCCCCTGCGTGATCACAAAGGATCTGAAAGTGCCACTCTCAATTCTAATTGAGATGTCTTGCTAGCACTGTGTGCGCGCGTGCGGGGTGTTTTACCGATTTACAATCCATGCTAACGCCACTTATGGACGTAAACCCAGTGTTGTCTGTCAACCACGAAGCTCTTGTATTTACATTAAGGAGTAGATACAGTAGGTGCATTAAATAACTTACACCCACGCTTATTCAATCAGCACATCTCTGGTTAAATGTATATATAAATGTATTCTATACAGTACGTCTCTGACTTGCGAACGAGTTCCACAGCTCTTAAAACCTCGTTTAAAGGCAGCCCCGGGAAGACGACACTACATGGTGTTTACTGCGCTTTTGAACGCACCCCATTTTGTCTCGGCTGTTTTCCGCTGTATTGGACTGTGAACTGTTTTGTTGAGGATTTTCTTATGATTATTCACCATCGGGACGGCTTTACAGGACAGACGTTTTCTATCATCATGCTCTCGGGCAGATTCATTGAAACCAGTCAGGCTGACTAATTTTTTTTTTTTTTCCCCTGACCACTATTCTTCGTCAAAGTTGAAGGTTCAGCCAAGTCTTTAAAAATCTTCTCAGTGCTCGATGCAGCCCAATAATTTTACCCTTCTTAAGTGGCGGCTTTTATTTATTTTTTGGGCCGGGCAGTCCGTTTACACAGAACATGTAATGGTGATGCAAATATACACACCACCCTAATGCTGTTACTGTACTCTACAAGCAACTCGTTCTGCACTACACACGGGTGAGATCTCTGGTTTGTAAAAACTACTTCGTTTACACGCACCTGTTGGGGGCTGATCTTTTTAGAAACAAGACCGTGCAAATGCTGATTAAAACCGAATAGGATACATTTCAGAGGTATGAATACATTGACTTTAAATTAAATAATTTAAATTAATTTGTTTGTGGAACTGGAATAACCACAGGTAGTCTCCGACTTATGAACATTCGAGTTATGAATTTCTGCAGATAAGAACGGTCCACAGTTCACCCACATTCGTAGGTGATTTGTGTAACTAATCACAGGAATAGCTCGCATGTATTGTACAAAAAAAAATACACTTCAGTGCACTTGATACCAATGTTTACAATTATATAATATTTTAAGTGGGTAAGTGAGTATATAAAATGTCTAAAGTCTGATATATTGTGTGGGGATGCGGGAGAATGAGTCGGCCTTACCGGTTTCAATGAATCAGTTGCGAAGCATGATGATTGACATTGTCTGTCCTGTAAAGCTGTCACGATGGTGACTAATCCTAATTTCAGAAAATCCCAAACAAAACAGTTCACATCATCTAGCATTGTGCAGCGGTCACCGGGATTCCCCTTGCGATTTAAAGATGTAGTCTCGTATAATGCACAACCTAATACACGTCGTATATTCGTGTACAAGACTCACTTTGTCAGACTTGAGAACCAATCCGACTTACGAACGTAATTTGTTCATGAGCCGGGTCCTATTGTAGAAATTTGACGTTATAGTTACAGTAGATAGTTTAGTGTAAGTTTACATGCCCTACAATTAATTTACGAATCCAATTTGCGGTGACCTTAACAAATGAATGACGCTGAGAGAGAATAAAGATGATAGTCACACACAGACGGAGATTAAAGATGGCTTTGGCGACTAATAATGGTTCTTGGTTCGCCCATGTTGCTTTATTTCTGCATTGTGGTTCCTCTATGGAGGAGCTTTAGAGATCGTAACTCGGTAAAAAAAAAAAAACACTGGTAAAAATAAACCCGTAGTCTGCCTCCTACACACACTGCGTCGTTACAGCACAGCCTCATTGTTTGCTCTTTGCACGCTGCTGTGAAGCTCAGTAAGAGCTGTGCATAGGTGTTGTCGAGGCTGGTGCGTGTGTTTTAAGATCACTCTACAAACTAACAGGATTAGCAGCGTGGTTAAGAGTGGTTTCCTGCATGGTGGTGTTCTGGAGCGCAGAGTGACACGAGGGTGGTGGGAGGGAGGGTGAGGGGGTGCGGTTGTCATTACTGTGCAACTTACTAAAAATACAGGAAACTGTTTAAGGCTGTTTGATAATTATTTAGCGCAATTATTTTAGAAATCTAACTTGAATCCCGTCTTTGAGCACGAACGTGGCTGAGTATTTAACATGAGCAATCTGATGCTACTCAGTAATATCAGCTCTTGTCACCAATACCACATTTTTGCGTTTCTAATGACTGAGTGGTAATTTTATTCTAATCTTTCACAACATGGCAGGGATCTCAAGGAAACCGCAGACTGATACCAGCGTTGCGTTCTACTTTAGTCGCGCTTTCCTGTGAGCACACGCTCGCTTTCTTTCTTTCTCTCTCTCTGTCTCTGTCTCTCTCTCGCCTACATTCCCTTTCCTCCCACTCTCCACGTCGCCTTTGCGTGCAGCTCATTCCTGAACGATGTCGAGGCCAGGACTCTGTGTTCATCCCCTCCCTCTCCGTCACCGCTCCATCCGCTCTGATTTCATCACTTTCTCTCCTGGCGTGTGTTTACTTCTCCTGCGGCCATCTCTCTCTCTTAATCTCTCTCATGTTCTCCTCTGACTAATATATAAACACACCTACTTTTTTGTGCTTGTTCAGGATTGCCACCATCGTTTGCTTATAAAATGTTTAGTTTTTTCTTGCTCAATGAATTATAAGCGTCATGCCTTTAGGTTTTCAGTTTCATAGCTACAGCAATTAAATCTTTTAATGACACATTAACCACTCTTGTGTCTGATCGGTTGAGCCAGGAAATGCTGCCTGAGTGAATCAGAGTGGGATTTCGATGTGGATGTGTAATGCACCATGTGTTTGTCTAGTTTAATCCACCTACACACACATTTGGACGATGTTCTACTCAAACAGGGCAAATCGTAACATCATGGACCACCACTCTTGGCGAAAACTAACCGCTCGTTTTGCCCTTTGGAGAATGTTCCAGTCCCTTTATTATAATTTTTTTTTTTTTTTTACTTCTGACTGACCATGGTCATTGCGGTTTTGTATGAGCTAATATCCTAGTATGCTAGCAGCTCGCCTAACAGCTACATGCTTTGTTTTATCCCCAGCTGCCTCTCCTGTTACAAGAGGGGAAGTTACTGTTCTGGAAGCAGGAATGTGGGCTTGATTTAAATCATTTCTATGATATAAACAGTATTTTGTATAGTTTGTTGAATGTCTTGTTGAGAAACAAGAGCCTTATACTTTACACCACCACACCGTAATTGCATACACACTTGGATTTTAATTTAACCTTCACCATCTACTGGTGAACATCAATCTCTAAGGTTAAATTGCTACACGGTTAGATTGGAAATGCATCACTAAGTGGAAGAGGTTTAGCAGAAAACAGTAATGCGTGACATCATGACGCAAAAACATTATGTAGCCAGTGGAGAAAATTAATTATTTTAAGGCCTTGCTTGGATTTATGCACACAAAGGTATTTGATATGCATATTTTCTGTATGTTGTTTTATGATGTTTATCTGAGATTAATTTCCAGCATTTTAGATTTGTCACTGAGCTAATTGTTAGCACCAAAATTAAGAAGCAGGTTTAACAAGGTTTAAACCACTTCAGAAAAGGCTTTTCAGGCATGACATGATCGTACAAGCTGTGTTTTCATCCTTGCTTCAATATCGGAAAAGCAGCGCCTTTCCCCGGTCATGTGATCTACATTGTCTTGAAATATAAAACGTTAAAAGGTTCAGTACAGTTTTGTGTTTGGCACTTTTGGATGAAGATGTAGGTCAGTTTTTATGATCACTGAAAAGCAAGCCAGAGGTGACCACGACAAAGAAAATGACATCACATATGGGTCACACCTGACATGTGATGGACCGATCTGTCGTCACCTGGTCTGGTTATGTACCAAACTGTGTTTGTGAGGTGTAAACCATGTACTTTTTGAAATCGTTAAGGAACTGGTCTCCAGGACCAGACGCAGGAGGTGAGTCAGGAGTGAAGCAGAAGTAGAGTATACGGATGAATCAGACACGTCTGGAAGTGGAAAGGATCCACGTCTGTAATATTTCTACAGTTATATAGCTAGGTCCAAGTAGATACAGCTACCTATCATTTTACTTTTAGTTTTATTTGTAATATCTGTTTCTAGGGTTTGAAAAACATAATGATTTATTTTATTATATAACCACGATCTGAGCCGCCTTTTACGCAGAGGGTAATAATAGTATTTCTTGCAGTGCTGCTGCTGAGGACGCTGTCTTCACTGTTTGCGACTGTTCGCTATAGGGTGGAGTAGAAGTTGAAAAGATTTTCACGGTTCTTAATGATGAATTACTTAAGTTTAGGTTTCAGGAAAATAATCTTAACACTACTTTCTATTTCCTGTTTGCATTTAATATCTTGAAACTTGCAACAAAGCGTTTAACATGTTTCAGCATGGCTCCCCCCCCCACTCCCATGTGTAACGAATTACATCACCAGACATGTCCATGCTTTTCGATTTCATCATAACTTTGGCTTTGAGCCTTTATGTTGGAACGATCCTGTAGGTATTCGATTTCAATTGTGTTTTTTTTTTTTGTTTGTTTTTTTGGGCATTTGAACAGCACAAGTTTTCAGACGTTATGCCCATTTGCAAAAATATCCACACCATCATGTTTGAGGTATTTTGGCAGGAGAGAATCGATCCAGCCATTGAACCAGCCCTGACCGTTTTTTTTTCTTTTTTCTTTTCCCTTTCTTTTTCATCTCTCTCACCTCCCTCCTTCGTGTTTTTTGTTTTACAGAGAAGCTCACCACCGCTAAAGAGGAGAACATCAAGATCCATGCCACGCTGGACGCCACTCTGCTGGATCTCAACAACTTCTAAGAGTCTGTTCCGCCCCTCTTTCTCCTCTCCTCCCTTCCTGAACACCCCTCACCCCACCCACTCCCCCATCAGTTATTGCTGAGTGGCTGAACAAGGGCAAGATGCTTTTTTTTCTTTTGGGTGTAGGTAGCACTTTAGCTTCATTCATCACTTTCCAGCTTCAGCCCTCAGTATTTCCCATATTTTCTTTTTCATATCTATTATTATTTTTTTTTATCATTATTATACTTTTTTTTTTTTTTTTTTTGTTGTAGACTCTTCCCATTCCCTCCCATGAACAAGACTGGAAATAAGGCACCGATGTCTGTCTGCAAGTCAAAATATTCCCGATTTTTGATAAATCCATTCCTGTAATTGTGATAAAGTAACGAGACGGCGCTCGCCCTCTCTCTCGCTCTCTTTTTCAGATTTCTGTGTTCTGTTGGTTTTCTAGTCCCGCAGTGCAATATTATTAATACAGTACAGTATAAAGAATCTGAAAGGTTGCCGTGCAAGATACAGTACGACGCTTCCCATCTGACTCTTCGTAAACCCCCGCCCCCTCTCTTTTTTGTGCCCCGTCCGTTCTAACACTTGAGCACTATTATTTGTTACAACAGATCTACATGTTATTCTGTGCCAATACCACGTGAGACCGTTATATTACATGTCATACTCTTGGCCATGTGATTCGCTTGGGGAAAAAGAGCTAAGACCTGTTACTAATTATGCCGAATCATCTCATTTGAATTTTGTTTCCTCTTTTCTTGTTGTTCAGCAAAAAACTCAACGGTTTCCATTCAACCTTTAAATGTTTTTTTTAAAGGCTGAGGTGAACAAACACTAGGTGACTGATTCAAGTTTGGTGTGAAGTGAGGGGAAAAAATTTACTAAAACCAGGCAAACGCTTGTTTAGTTTGTTTTTGTTCCCCCCCCCCCTCCCCCCTCCTGAGGCAGAGAGACGGGATGTCGCATTTCCACTGCCAAAAGAAAAAGTGTGAAGGGGTCTAGAGAGAGCAGGAGGGTAAATAAGTATAAGGTATTATCTATCTATAAGCATCTGTTCAGTGTACTGTCTCTGCGTCCACACATGGAATGAGTCAAGTACTTCAAAGCACCAAGAACCTTTTTAACTGGAATTGCAAAGTTTAAGATGTAAACATTTTGCTATCAGTGTTTCATTGTAATAATGAACCAAGATCAAAATCCTTTTTTTTTTTTTTTTTAAATAAAGTACTATAACACTTAATGAGCTTTCTTGGATTCATTGTCTTCGGATATGTCAAAGGGGACCAGTCACATTTGGATGCTAATGCTTTATTCATCACGATTTTATTACAATTTAAAAACCTTAAAAAAAAAAGTTGAATGATTATAAGGAATTTGCTATGTTAAATTAACCTTTCTCACTTCAAAAAAACAAAACAAAAGCACAGCATTTAACAATACAAACAAACTTCATATACTAAAGTTTAACATTTAACTTCAAATCAAATTGAGCAAAAAAAAAAAAAAAAAGCTAAATTTTTACTGAGCAGCATGTATCGCCGTCATCCACCATGATTATTATTTCTAAGCAAACTTGAATAATTCACTCCTACAACACGGGATGAAGAATGTGTAAATGGTTCAGAGTGCGCCACCTGTAGGATTATACAGAAATGGTGACGATTTACCTCCTCAAACGCCGACTTATTTTGAGACTGAGCTTAATTATTTTGAGTGGGTTTGATGCAAATTGATACAAACAGGGTTTGGGAGAAAAAAGTAGATCGGAAGCTGTGACATTTGAAAATGTAACGCCATTAAAAGTGTTTGTTGCTTCACTTGACGTTTCTGCACTTGGTAGAGAATGGTTTATATCGGAGGATGATCACCGGTCACCATCAAACTGAAAACCAGACAGTTCTGGTCACTGGATGATTGACTGGTTAATCTCTATTAAAAATGTAAAAGTCTAAAAAAAAAAAAAAAAAGAAAAAAAAAGATTTGCGTCAGTGTGGTGATGCGTGAATCGCTACTAAAAATAATCGTGATTCATAATTGAATCAATTCCCCCCCCCCCAATCCCTATTATCATCTACGTAAACATATATAATTCCAAAAAAAATGTAATTTTGTCGATTCATGAATTGCCACACGAAAGAATCATGATGTGTACCTGAATCAATTTTTCGTCTCGTTAACTAATTTTAAGTCAAGATTTCAGGCCAAAGTTATGACATTTATTTAAACAACAAAAAAATAATGTATAGATTAGTTTAAATGTTGGTTAAAAATATTTGTAGATTGATTTCTTCAAATGGCTCCATCAGTACAGAGGGCGTTCCTCCTTTCTTGTGGTTAACCACGGTTTGATTTGTTTTCTGGGAACGCTGTAAAACAGGTGCCAAATCAAATATATGCGGCTCGGATGATCCAGTAGGGAGGATGTTGTTTGTCCATAGTTTTACAATACTGCTTACATGGTCAAAAGTATGTGGACACGGGATTATCACACTACCAGTTAATAAGTTTGGGATCACATTCTAACTCCGTGGTTGTTTCTGATTTTCTTTCTACACTGTAAAACAATGCTGAAGGTGTTTATCCAAAATACTATACACAATATTCCCCTTTGAACAGTTGATTAGAGATGTATATCTGCTCTGTAAAGCTTCATAACGGCTCTGATCTGAGGTGCTGGTTGTTAATTGGTGATTTCTGAAGCTGGTGACTAAATTAACTTCTCCTCTGCAGTAGAGCTACAGTAAGTTTTGGTCTCGCTTTCCTGGGAAGGTCTTCATGAGAGACAATTTCATCATGGAGCTTGATGGGTTTTGCAAATGCACTCGACACAATACTGTTCTTACAAGAACTGTTCCAGGACAGCTGACATTTGCGTTTTAAAATAACATTGAACAATGTGATTATTTAGTTACCGAATGCAACCAAGCTGTTCCCGCAAAGTTAGATGTATTAGACGTCTTTTATATGCTGTAGAATTGAAATTTCCCCTCGACTGGAACTGAGCGGATAAACCTGTTCCAGTAGAACAACGCCCGTGTGTGCAGCTCTGTGAAGACATGGATCTTGAGTGTGACACAGAGGCCCTGAGCCAAACCACTAAACACCTTTGAGATGGATTATAATCCGGACGACGTCTCGGGTACATTAATGTTCTAACAGCAGAATGAACGTGAATTCCTGCTCCAGAATCTAAAAAAAGGAATCCATTCCAGACGAGATTTAATCGGGAACTGGATTTTCATCGAACCATCAAGTGAGCGCTTGTGCCCTGAGGATGGGGCGGAGTCATCCTGAAAGATACCACTCCCATCAGGAGGATAAAAACCATGGAAACATTAGAACAAATTCATTCATGTAAACCTGTAATCTGAGTTATAACAGACCTGAATGTGAGCTGTTGTTAAAAAAAAAAAAATCAAGAGTTATGGTTTAATACATTTTAATTCATAATTTAATACATATCTAAAATACATACACGAGGTAGAATCAAACTCAAACCAATGTGTTGAGCTTAACCTGGAAAATGTATGAAAATTACGTCTTGATTAAAGATTTATGTGAATTATTGTACATGATAAGTGTGAGTCTGTGTGGGTGTTAAAATCAAGCAACATCATATTTAGCAATAATTCAAGTGTTTAGATAATAAAATGCTCTGCAGTAACGGCTCATGATCGTTTTGTTCCACGGGCAGGTCTCCTCTTCACTGTCCCTTTAATCTCGTACCGTCTTGTGTGCACCGGCGCTCGCGTGTCCTCTCCCCAACTAAGGCCAACAGTCCCTCGAGCTGCCTGTCCAGAAGAGCGGCGTCTCCGTCGTTCCTTACGGTCCAGTCGAAGTCCACTCCCTGATCCAGACCGCATTCAGACTCGGCGTCGTCTACTCCTGAGGAGCGAAAGGTTGACGACGTTAGTCAGCTTACGTACAGTAACAAGGTGAGCCTCCCTCTTGGTACGAACCTCCCTCCACCATATTCCAGAGCTGGTTTTTGGTACCATCCACCCTCCGCCATACTTTACAGAAGGTTCTTGGTACGATCCACCCTCCGCCATATTGCAGTGCTGGTTCTTGGTACAATCCACCCTTTGCCATAATTCTGAGCCGGTTCTTGGTACGATCCTCTCTCTGCCAAGCTTTACTGCCAGTTCTTGGTTTGATCCACCCTCCGCCATGCTTCAGAGTTCGCTCTTGGTAAGATCCACTCTCTAATATTACAAACATACTGTTGCGCCACATTTTTTCTCTCTCTCTCTCTCATCTGAACTGCGGAGGAATACCTCTTGACCTTTTGCAAACTGCCTTTCACCAAGATGAAGATTAAGAATGACCAGGATTTCTGCAGGAATTATTCCTAAAATGAGTCTTAATCATTTTCCTCCTTTTAACTTTATGTTTAGGATACACCTGCACAGTTAGAACTATTACAGACCGTACGCACTTTCTCGTACCTGCAGTGAATCTCCATCCCCTCTGAGCCCTGGTTTTCTCAGAGGCCTCCACTCGGACACACACACACCGCTCTGGATATTCGTTCCAGAACCACTGCAGATCCGACATGCGCCTGCAGTCACTCACGATCTGGAGAGACAGACAGACAGAGAGAGACAGACAGTCCGGAGCTGGTGAGGAGGAAGCGGCTGATCCAATCATGCAGTCTTACAGTACGTGAGCTTAAAGTTAAACTGTAGTCCCAAATTACACAGCATGAAGGATATGAGGCGGAAATTACAACGAAGTGCTGCTTAATTAAAACGAAACATTTTTAATTAAATGATTTTCGTATTTTCACAAAAAAAATTGAGAAGCCGTGTGATTACTCAAACAAAATGATTGCTTCGTATTATGTTTATTCATCCGTCTCTCTATAGCAAGCTAATCATTGTCCTAAACTAGGCGTCCTCGTTTCCCACCGTGACAGTGCATTTATGTGAAGAGCTTGTCCTGAGTCACAGGGTGAGGTCAAAGCCCCAGGCATTAGGAAGAGAATCAAGTCCCCAAAGACTACCAGCATGTAGACGCACACTTCCTACCCACTGAGTCATTGCTTGTTTATGTATTATATCCCTGAAGTGTCCTATTTCTGTCATAATGCATCTGGCATATGCTTGATTTGTGACAAATTGAGCAAAATTATGTGCTTGAAAAGCATTAGCAAAGACTGCCACGTGACATCACTTCAAAGTGAAAAAGCTAAAAGTGTAGCTGTAATACTTATACAAACCGCTAGGGATGGGAATCACCAGGGACCATACAAGACGGTGATGTTTGATTTGTGTTGTGATTCTGTAAGTCATGATTTTATAAATAAACCTTGAATTTCATTACAACTTTAAACAAATTCAGCAAATAATCCGCTCCTACCTACGTTTAGCATGCACCACCTACAGGATTATAGAGGAAGTGCAACATATTACCACCTCAAATTCGACACTGCAAAAAAAGACACTTAATTTTGACGCGTTAAGGCATTTTGCTTATAGTCCTGCTCTCGCATATCAGACTTTAACCTGTCTGGTCCCCTGAAAGCAGCCCTACGATGGAGGATGAAGATTCACTTCTGATGATGGGGTGAAGACAGCGGTGCACTCGTGGCTCACAGGTCAGCCTGAGTCAAATGAGTCTCGTGAGTCAAATAGCAAGGATATATCGAGAATTAAAAATATATATATATATTATTGTGTCACATTAATATGATGTCATCCTCATAATTATAATAATAATAATCTTTCGGCTGTCTCCCGTCGAGGGGTCACCACAGAGGACCATCCGATTCGCAACATGGCAAAGGTTTTACATCGGATGCCGTTTCTGATGCAACCGTCCCCTTTCATCCGGGTGTGACCCGCTGTTCACTTGATCCCTACACTGTACAACCGAGCACTGACGTTACCTGAGGTTTGGAACATGGCTGAACACCAAGGTCCTGGCCTTAAACGATTAGAGTTAAAATGCCCCTATAACCCTGTTACTCACCCACACGGGCTGAGAGGCTCCACACACGGCCATGCGGCAGAAGAAGCCCGGGTCCTGATTCCTCCTGCTCTCTCCCCATCTGATCATCTCGGCTCGGTGATGCTCTTTATACTGACCCGCTCCCAACAGCTGCGTGTAATCCAGCCCGTGCTCCTGATGATGCGTGGAGTTTTAAATAGTACAAATTTACAGTGAATTTTTTTTTTTCTAGTTACGAGTTAGGATCTGATTTATACCTTTGCATATTGCTCTTTGAGTGGAGCAGAAAGCCGGAGGATGCAGCACAGCTCTGGGCTCAACCTACACAACAGACAGGCACCAAACACACAAACAAACAAACAAACAAACAAACAAAAACATGTGATCCCCTGCATCTATCTGGACCGGACCACAGTTTTCTAAAAATGTTGTCTCAGCCACAAAACACACTTGTGCAAAAGCAACAGGTTAAACAAGCATTTTCATAACTGTGTATATTTTTGTTCAGGTTATTTGCACTAGTAGGAATTGCTTATTGCACCTTTAAACACAATCATAGCACTGAATTAAACTTTAATACCAAAATATTATTATATCACCGTTGTTGTATTAAATCCGTCACGTAGTCTTTCCCAGACTTCCGTTTTCCGCTGAATAACAAAATAAGTTTATTCTCTGAATCTGTCATGATCCATAAAACATCTACGCTTTCTGTGCAGCCTCACACTTGTACACTTCCGCATTCTCTCTCTGTAGCCACGCCTCCTCTCTCTATCCCAAACCGTGATTGGTTAACATGATTCCCTACGCGGGATAGCTTCATCTTCCGTTCTGTATACCGTAGTATACACAATACAGGAGCTCGACATTATAGATCGTTTTTTTGTTGTTGTTGTTTTTTACAAAGCAGCACTACAATTTATCAAATTTGGATCATGGTTATTTACTAGATGCACCGTGCTTTCTGTATAACAGTATATATGTTTAAATAAAAATAGACGTTTAATAGTAAATGATAGAAAAGTGCCTCTTTTTTCTAACAGCGTGTATAATATTTTTGTCTTTACGGTAATCGGATGTGTCACGCCACGCTCGTCGTTTTTGTTCCCTCGCCTATTTTTTCAAATTATTTATGATTTCCTCCCCCCTCCTATTTTATATTTATGTATTTTACTTGTGTTATTTATTTATTTATTTAAATAATTATAATAACTCTCAAAACATTCAATACAACAAGAAAATGCAAGGGGAAGCATAAAAGACAAAAATGTGTGTAAATAAATAAATACAAGCAAAGAAATTATATTGAAAGTATGCAAATACAACAAAATCATAAGAATACATTATTTAATTTGTGATGACTATATATGTACTATTTGGATATTATTTGCCTTTCTAAAAATAAAGGATTAATGTATTTAGTTAGTGAATAAAAAAGTAGCAGCTCAACCACATTAAAACTAACCTAACTAACTAAATGTTTTAAACTTTTCAGGGAAAGTTTTATAGTTTAATAATAATAATAATAATAATAATAATATTTTAAATATCATAGTAAACGTTTATAATACTAAATATATTAGTAAATGTATTTAATTTATTAAATAACAGCTAATCAATATAATTTCGCGATTATTTAAAGCATTTCTTTTGTTGAGTTTTTTTTTACACACACTCTTATAGGTCAATACTTGATTAAAAAAATATTTCCAGAAAAAAATGGCGAGATGTTTGTTTGTTTGCTTTGACATTATTTGTTTTGTCAGCTTCCTTTTTCCGCCCAGCGACTTTTATTTTGTTAACACGACCGGAAGTCTTCATCATGTCAACAAGTTGTGTGTGAGAGAATATTATTTGCACGTAAGAGCGGATTTGTCAGGTTTCGCAGGCTGCAGGTGAGTAAATGTCGCCGTGAGGAAGTGACCAGCGGCTTACAGTCATGAACGGAAGCTGTAATGCGGCTCTGGATAAAGAGGAACATGTTTTAAAGCTGGGAGAGAGCTTCGAGAAAAGAGCCAAGTCCTCGTTCCACACCATCCGCTGTGAGTGAAGCGCTTTATTCCTGCTTACACGCCTCTCAAACACACCTACACACACGGAGGGGCTGAGAGCCATCATCCCGTACCGTACCGCCAACTCTCGCGAGGTTTCACTCCCGTTCATGGGCTGATGAAGATCGTGTGTGTCTCAGTTTCATTATTACAGTAACATGAACATTACTCATTAATACATTAACACCCCACTGATGTGGTAAACACCAGGCCTGAGAGTGTGTTTGTGTGCTGAGTAGTGATGGCAGTAACAGCAGTAACAGTAATGACAGTAGTAACTGTAATGATGGTAGTGATGGCAGGGACAGTAGTAACAGTAATGACAGTAGTGACAGAAATGATGGTAGTAACAGTAATAACAGTGGTAACTGTAATGATGGTAGTAACAATAGTAACAGTAATAACAGTAGTAACTGTAATGATGGTAGTAACAGTAATGACAGTAGTAACTGTAATGATGGTAGTGATGGCAGGGACAGTAGTAACAGTAATGACGGTAGTAACAGTAATAACAGTAGTAACAGTAATAACAGTAGTAACTGTAATGATGGTAGTTACATTAATGATGGTAGTGACGGCAGTAACAGTAATAACAGTAGTAACTGTAATGATGGTAGTAACAATAGTGACAGTGGTAACTGTAATGATGGTAGTAACAGTAATGATGGTAGTAACTGTAATGATGGTAGTAACAATAGTAACAGTAATAACAGTAGTAACTGTAATGATGGTAGTAACAGTAATGACAGTAGTAACTGTAATGATGGTAGTGATGGCAGGGACAGTAGTAACAGTAATGACGGTAGTAACAGTAATAACAGTAGTAACAGTAATAACAGTAGTAACTGTAATGATGGTAGTTACATTAATGATGGTAGTGACGGCAGTAACAGTAATAACAGTAGTAACTGTAATGATGGTAGTAACAATAGTGACAGTGGTAACTGTAATGATGGTAGTAACAGTAATGATGGTAGTAACTGTAATGATGGTAGTAACAATAGTAACAGTAATAACAGTAGTAACTGTAATGATGGTAGTAACAGTAATGACAGTAGTAACTGTAATGATGGTAGTGATGGCAGGGACAGTAGTAACAGTAATGACGGTAGTAACAGTAATAACAGTAGTAACAGTAATAACAGTAGTAACTGTAATGATGGTAGTTACATTAATGATGGTAGTGACGGCAGTAACAGTAATAACAGTAGTAACTGTAATGATGGTAGTAACAATAGTGACAGTGGTAACTGTAATGATGGTAGTAACAGTAATGATGGTAGTAACTGTAATGATGGTAGTAACAATAGTAACAGTAATAACAGTAGTAACTGTAATGATGGTAGTAACAGTAATGACAGTAGTAACTGTAATGATGGTAGTGATGGCAGGGACAGTAGTAACAGTAATGATGGTAGTAACAGAAATGATGGTAGTTACATTAATGATGGTAGTGATGGCAGCAACAGTAGTAACAGTAATGACAGTAGTAACTGTAATGATGGTAGTTACATTAATGATGGTAGTGATGGCAGTAACAGTAATAACAGTAGTAACTGTAATGATGGTAGTAACAATAGTGACAGTGGTAACTGTAATGATGGTAGTAACAGTAATGACAGTGGTAACTGTAATGATGGTAGAAACAGTAGTAACGGTAATAACAGTAGTAACTGTAATGATGGTAGTAACTGTAATCACAGTAGTAACTGTAATGATGTTAGTAACAGTAGTAACGGTAATAACAGTAGTAACTGTAATGATGGTAGTAACAGTAATGACAGTAGTAACTGTAATGATGGTAATAACAGTAATGACAGTAGTAACTGTAATGATGGTAGTAACAGTAGTAACAGTAATGACAGTAGTAACTGTAATGATGGTAGTAACAGTAGTAACAGTAATGACAGTAGTAACTGTAATGATGGTAGTGATGGCAGGGACAGTAGTAACAGTAATGACGGTAGTAACAGTAATGACAGTAACAGAAATGATGGTAGTTACATTAATGATGGTAGTGATGGCAGCAACAGTAGTAACAGTAATGACAGTAGTAACAGTAATGATAGTAGTAACTGTAATGATGGTAGTTACATTAATGATGGTAGTGATGGCAGTAACAGTAATAACAGTAGTAACTGTAATGATGGTAGTAACAATAGTGACAGTGGTAACTGTAATGATGGTAGTAACAATAGTGACAGTGGTAACTGTAATGATGGTAGTAACAGTAATGACAGTGGTAACTGTAATGATGGTAGTAACAGTAGTAACAGTAATAACAGTAGTAACTGTAATGATGGTAGTAACTGTAATGATGGTAGTAACAGTAATGACAGTAGTAACTGTAATGATGGTAGTAACAGTAGTAACGGTAATGATGGTAGTAACAGTAATGACAGTAGTAATTGTAATGATGGTAATAACAGTAATGACAGTAGTAACTGTAATGATGGTAGTAACAGTAGTAACAGTAATGACAGTAGTAACTGTAATGATGGTAGTGCTGGCAGGGACAGTAGTAACAGTAATGACGGTAGTAACAGTTATGACAGTAGTAACTGTAATGATGGTAGTTACATTAATGACAGTAGTGATGGCCAGGACAGTAGTAACAGTAATGACAGTAGTAACTGTAATGATGGTAGTAACAGTAATGATGGTAGTGATGGCAGTAAAAGTAGTAACAGTAATAATGGTAATGACATTAATGATTGTAGTGATGATGGCAGTGACAGTAGTGACAGTAATGACGGCAGTGACAGCAGTAACACTAATCACAGCAGTAACAGTAATGATGGTAGTGACATTAATGATGGTAGTGATGGTAGTAACAGTAGTGACAGTAATGATGGTAGTGACAATAATGAAGGTAGTGATGTCAGTAGCAGTAATGATGATAGTGATAATGACGGTAATGACAGTAATGATGGTAGTGATGGCAGTAACAGTAGTGACATTAATGACGGTAGTGATGGCAGTGACAGTAATGATAATAGTGCCAATAGGTAACACCGCAGCGAACCTCTACTACATCACAACGATGCGGCTTTATAATTTGTGGAAGTGTCTCAAGTGATCTTTCTTTTTCTTTTTTTCCCCTCCCTTCCTTTCTCCATTTTCTTACTTTCTTACTTTTTCTCTTTCTCCCGTTTTTCCTTTTTTTATTTCTTTTCTCTTTTATAGAGAATAAAGGTGAGGTTGCTGAGGGGTTTCACACATTTTAATTATATTTGTTTCAATCCCATGGCAGATGATTTTAAGCCAGCGTCCATCGACACGTCGTGTGAAGGAGAGCTGCAGGTGGGAAAAGGAGACGAGGTCACCATTACTCTCCCACACATCCCAGTGAGCGCTCCTCCCTCCTTCACTCTCACACTCACACAACATGAACTATCTGCCTGCCTTTTTACTATCATTAACCGTTGTTGATGTCACAAGGGTTCGACTCCTCCCATGACGGTGTTTAAAGGCAACAAGCGGCCGTATCAGAAGGACTGCGTCCTAATCATCAACCACGACACGGGCGAGTTCGTGCTGGAAAAGCTGAGCAGCAGCATTCAGGTCAAGAAGACCAGGTTAGAGCTCGTACCTTAGCACGGTTTCACTTTACATACTGTACATGTGTGTGTTATTTTCCATCACTGATAAATGACAATGTTAGCAAGTCGCACTGTTGTCCCGCTGACCTTTGACCCCCGTGTTGTTGTGTCAGAGCCGAGGGCAGCAGTAAGATCCAGGCTCGGATCGAGCAGCAGTCAGTGAGAGCCAGTCAGCCCGCATCTCAGTTCCGAACTCCCACTAAACCCAGTGCCGGGGTCAAGACGTCCCCCAGTAAGGACAACCCGTCTCCCGAACCCCAGCTGGACGACATCAAGAGAGGTGAGACAGCAGTTATATTCACCTGACTGCTGAGGGTGCTGTCTGCACAAATATACATACAGTACGCTTCATACAACGGGAACACACACTCACCTCACACTGACTAAACACATCTCACTGTGTCTGTGTCTCACTTTCTCACCACCTCTCTGTCTCTTCATGTTTCTCTGTCTGTCATCTGTCATTCTCCCTCTCTGTCTCACACTTTGTCTTTTTCCCCTATTTGCTCTCTCTCTCTCTCTCTCTCTCTCTCTCTCTCTGTATTCCTGCACTTTTTAAAAGTTTTTTTTCGTTCTTTTTCTTTTTTGTCTCTTGTTTCCTTTCTTGTCTCTTTGTTGCTCTCTCTCCCATCTCCTCATCTTTCTGTCTCTGCCTATTTCTTTCTATGTCATTCTTTTCCCATTCTCTCTCTCTCTCTATGAATGCCCTAAAGTTTTCTTTCTTTCTTTCTTTCTTTCTTTCTTTCTTTCTTTCTCTCTCTCTATTTCTCTCTCTCTGAATGATCTTTTTTAAATCTTTCTTTCTTTGTTGTTCTCTCTCTCTCTCTCTCTGTCTCTCAGAGCTGCGGGCGGAGGTGGAGATCATTGAGCAAATGAGCAGTAGTGGCAGCAGCAGCTCCTCAGACTCGGGTAGTTGTTCAGGCAGCGGAGACGACGACAGCTCGAGCAGCGACGGAGAGCAGGAGAGTGCCAACCTCCATCTGTCACCCAGCCGAGAGGCTCTGAGCAACGGCACGGAGAAACCCCAGGGCAACAACCAGCTAATGAACACGCTGAGTAAGTAACGCACAATAACACACACACACACACACACATACAGCTCAATCGAATCTAATTTTAACACAAATAAAAGCTACAAATATTTTTTAAAAGCTAGAATGTTCTACATGCAGGTCATGGATGATGTGTTTGTACACACACACACACACACACACACACGAGTCCCGTCTCAGTGTCTAAATATAACTAACATTCACTTTTTTGAATTTTTAGACATTGATGTGGGTCTCCTATGTGTGTATGTGTGTGTATGTGTGTGAGTGTGTGTGTGTGGGTGTATACAAAGGTGAAAACATTCCTTTTGCTTAAAAAAGCTAATTAGATTTTCCCCCTGTTTTTACCTCATATTTTTTTTCGGTATTTTTCCTTTGAGCAATAGAGACCATTATACTACTACTACTAATAATAATAATAAGTATGAACAATCCATAAAAATAAACTATGTCCATATATATAACTGGGCTACAGTATGTGTTCTAGTACTGATATTATTTGGCTTGGTTTTTTGGATTTAATTTAATTTTATTTGTGGTTCTAGTAATACACTTGGGGATTTTGTCAGTGTGATTTGGCAACCCTCAAGTCACTTTAGTTTCTTGAGGAAAAATGGGGAGCTGATGTTAGCCAGAAATCCAAAAAAATAAAAAAATACCTGAAAGAATTCTCATGCTCTAAACTCTCTCTCTCTCTCTCTCTCTCTCTCTCTCTCTGTGTGTTCGTTCTCTCCTCAGGAAACGATCTGCAGCTGAGCGAATCAGGCAGTGACAGCGACGACGATTGAGGTCCTCCCATCGCCCCTCGCTCAGCACTGCTCTCTTTCTGATTTTCCCTCGACATCGTGACGAGCTGTTCCTCCTACGTTACGTTACAAGCTGCCTGTGCTTTTACAGTTTTGTCTTTGCTATGAGATATATACATAATGTATATTTAACTTCATCAGAGCAGAAAGTCTAGTTTGTATTTTTTATTAGATGATTTTTATTTTTGTTAAAGTGTATTCTAAGGATTGTTATCGGATTCATGAGCAAGCATTCATCTGATCTATATTAGGACCGGGAATCACCATCTTCTGATACGATATCATCACAAACCGATTTGATGGGAACTTTGAGTTCTTTTTTTTTTTTTTTTAACTATTTTAAACAAACTTAGCAACTTATATGACACAAGAAGCTGTGCTGCCTGCAAATGGTTGAGTAGTTTAGTGTGCACCACCTGTAGGATTATACAGGTACTGCAACATTTTGCCTCATTTTATAGAGAGTTTTGGTATCGTATTGTACACCACCAAAAAGGACGTAGCCATATAATTACTAGCATGTCACTCCATTCCTTCAGCTCAGTGTAGTGCTTAGCATTAAATAAATATAGTGGAACCTCGGCATGCGAAGGCCCCTTCCTTTCGAATTTTTGCATTAAGAATTTAAATTTAGCAAGAAGCATTTTTGGAATAAGTCCGAACCGAACTGAACAAGTTTCACGTACATTTAAAACTTGTTTGAGTCAGTGAAAAACCAAAGTTTAAAAATTTTTAAAATAATATTTCTGGGTGGGTGGAATGGATTATCTGCATTTAGATTATTTCTTAAGGGAAAATTCCTATCGCAATACGAATTTTCGCCTCAAGAACTCGCCTCAAGAACTCGCCTTTAGAACGCATTAAATTCGTATGCGAGGTTCGACCGTAATACTTTGAGTACATAACGTACACAGCGTATTTTGGTCGTGATGTCGTACTATCAAAATCAAGGAACGGACTAAGCACGCAGGAACAACGGCACATTCGGGATCCTGTACAGCTTTTGTAACTGTTACTGTTATTTGTAACTATTACTGTTATCAGCTGGAAGATTCTCCACAAGGGGGCTGGTATGTACGCAAATACCTCACTAAGAGGCGCAAATAAACTGGGAGTATATAAAATATATAAAAATGCACTATGGATTGTGGTATAACGAGCAACTTTGAACATTTTTGTTTTGCGAATTATAGCATAACAGCTAGAAACATCTGTAGGCTACTGCGTACATTCACATTGTACTGCTTATCATACGTCTGTAACTTTACATCAATATTAAATTCAGAATGTTTTTAGACATAAGTTACCTCAAATAATAAGAAAATGTATTCAAAACAGCCTGTTCAGGTTTCTTGATGTCCTGCATTGTAAACAGACACAAAGCAGCGTTAACCTTTATGTCGTGTGCAGTGGACATCTAGTCTTGGGTTTGCTTAGATTGCATTTAAACGCAACATGTGCAAGTGAAATTTGAATGTTTTTTTTCTGTTTGCTTTGCTGTCATTTTCTGACATTGCCATGCTGTGAACTTACCGTCTGTCACGATGCGGCTTGACTGTTTATCCACACTTTATCTGACGTTTATCTGAAGCTCCTTAGATCCATGACTGTGGCTTCCTCTGTATAAATAAAGAAGGAAACATTGTTCAAATGAAACAGTGAAACTGTATAAACGATTTTAGCCTTAATTGTAGCTAAGTGTAAAGGGGAGGAGAAACATGGACTCAAAAAGAGTCAAGATCAGTATTTTGGAATATGAATGCTTTTTTGCTCTTCGAGTTATCTTCAACTGGAAAGTTTCCTTTTTTCCATGCTTGTGTAATAAAGAGCTGTTTTCTGCAAGATGTAGCGTTCTGGGTTTGTCTTTCATGTTCAGCTTGCAATGTTTGTGCAAAGTGAGATTTACTGATTTACAACATGCACATTAAAGAAATATTCAAATTAAATTGTATTTCTCACTCACCGTCTATACAGCTTTATCCTGTATACAGAGTCGCAGGGGGGCCTGAAGCCTATCCCAGGATATTTAGGGCATAAGGTAGGGTACACCCTAGATGGGGTGCCTATCGTTCACAGGGCACACATATTACAGGCAATTTGGGAACGCCATTTAGCCTAAACTGCACATCTTTGGACTGTGGGAGGATACCCACCAATCAGGGGAAAGTATGCAAACTCCATGCACACAGACCCTGAGGCGGGAATCGAACCCAGATCTTGGAGGTGGAAGGCAACAGTGCTAACCACTATGCCACTGTTGGATTTCAAATTAAATCATCATCTAATTAAATTTCAGAGTAAACTGAGATAAAAGCAAAAAAAAAAAAAAACCTGACGTCTGTTTTTAATAATACATTTTTAATTTCAAATACTTTTATTATGAAATAAAAAAAAACCCTAATCAACCGGGTTTAGCTTGCAAGGCTCAATACACATTTACTGACGTATTTAGTAGGCTTTTATTTTGACAACCTGAAAACAGTTGTAGCTCTTCCGTTATCCGCTTAAGGTTGGTGACAATACCATGGCAACCGCGACGTGAGCGCACGCGATGAGATGATGCTGGCGCTCGTGAAGCAGCGGTAACGCTTCCAGGACTTCACCTGTAAAAGGTACAACAGCAACACACAGGTCCGTATTATTCATTTTATTCTCAGTAAGTAAAAAAAATACACATATTTCACATTAAACGGTGATGGAACTGTAGGCGTGTAGCAGCGCTACAGGATAACTGGGCAGAATAACAAACCGCAACTTAGTGGACATCCGGTGCACTACATAGGATAGAGTGAAAGCCGTGTGTGTAGTGCGCCATATAGTGAGCGACCGGTGATTTGGGATTGGTCCACACACAGACGACAAGCTAACTGTAACTAGCCTGTCTAAAGTAGTTAAGAGCATTAACGTAAATCTACCCGAGTCCTAATGAAACCCGCGATCACGTGATGCGCTCACAGGAACCACGAGTTGACTGTGTGGGTTCCTGTGGGTGTGTTGAACTAAATATAAAATAATCAACACGACCCGAGTCAGTTATCAATCCACACGGGATGATAAATGTGATTATTAAGAAACTGTGATGTTTTATCTCCTCAAATGCCTCCAAAGTCTCAAAACTCAAATTGACATTTATTACAGTACTGCCCCTTTGGATAATACTGTATCATTACCCTCTCTAACTTTTTAATGCACCAGCTGTAACTTTGTTGCAGACTTTAAATGCATTTGTACAGTATGTCAATTTATTATATTATGCAGGTATTCCTCTATTTACAAACAAGTTCTGTTCTGGGACTCTGAGTTTGTAAGTCTGATTTGTTCTTAAGTTTGACAAAGTGAGTCTTATACACCTTTGACACGAATATACAATGTAATGCACACCAATCCACTTGGCTAAATCTCTGTTCCCCACACTGTTTCCCCCCTCTATCATGTGGCCAAAAACCATAACCACGCCTAAGGAAATTAATTTCACAGGGGAATGTAACAGTGTCGTCTCCGCGCCTTTAAATTGAGCTGGGAATCCCTGACTCCGTTTTGTCTCAGAGCTGTTTTCCACTGTATTGGACTGTGGATTTTTCCGAAATAAGGATTATTCACCGTCAGGACGGCTTTACAGGACAGACATTTTCATTATCGTGCTCCCGGACTGATTCATTGAAACTGCTGAGGCCGACTCATTTCTCTCGCACCCCGTGAACCGCGTTCTGTTTGTATCTGCGGAAATTTGTAAGTCGAATGTTCGTAAGTCTGGGACTACCTGTATTGTTGATACTGTTTAACACTATTATGACTAATCCAGTTATTATCCCTTTTTTTGCGCATGATTGATGCCCTTGCGTAGCTGAAAACGAATGTTAATTTTAGCCAGATTACACAAATATTATATCTCCTCACGTGGAGAGAAAAACTCGGTCCGGGTCAACCTGTAATACTGAACACTTAAACATCCAACAGGCGCAGTGTGGTGAAGTGACCAGTCTTTTGTCCTCCCTCAGAGAAACGAGATGTCCCTGTTTAAGGCTCGGGAGTGGTGGTCGGCCGTGCTGGGCGAGGGGGAGGAGTTTGATCAGGGCTGTCTTTGCGTCGGAGATGTGGACAACAGCGGAAGTGGTTACGGTTAGTGGTGACTATGCAGATATGTATACATGTTAAGACAAACCTTTAAAAATGTTTTGATTTTGTATTTCTATATGAAATTAAAGTTTTCTCTTTGTTTTTTTTTATCTGGAAAAGTGTGAATTACAGCCCGTATTCAGTTCATTTCACTTGCAAGAGCAAGAAGTCAGCAGTTATGAGTTTAGATCGCCAAATGATTATGAGTAGCTCTCCTAATCTAACAGGGACTGTATGTATGTGTGTGTGTTTTGTGTATAAACCTCTATTCTCTACAGATAAGGTGGTGGTGGGCAGCTACATGGGCATGCTGCGGATCTTTGCCCCCCATGCAGCCAGGCCGGCCGAGCAGAACGGAGTGGACTCCCAGCTGCTCGAGGTCCAATTGCGAGACCCCATCGTCCAGGTGGAAGTGGGCAAGTTCGTCTCGTAAGTCATTTGACATTTAGCCCACGGGTACCTGGTTTGTGATACGGGAGTGAAAATGTGAACACACGATCTTAGACTTGAAACGTTTCTCAAAATAATACCTCAGCAGGCCATGTACAGTACGTGTTTAAAATTGATGATAAAATTCTGTATGTTATAATACAGATGTGATATCAGTTGCTGTAGTATCTGTTCACCATCAGTGATACTAAGAGCATTTAACTAAAGGCAGGGAAGATTTTCTTATGTTATAATTTTTTTTTTGTCTACCCTTTTAAACTGATTAAATTGCCCTAATTATTAGAGACAGTATAAAACTAAACCAAGAACTAAGCGTTCGAGTCAAACCAGGACATTTCTTCTGAATGAGGGCATGGGACCAATTTTACAGACAACTTCAAGCACAATATGGTGATGAGATCTTAGCCGTAGTAAAACATTTGAACTTTTTAAACGTTTTAAAGAAGGCCGTACATTGGGGAATGACGATTCTGGCCGAGGTGGCTTAGAGCCCACTGCGTTCAACGAGTCGACACCTGATCCTGGAAAATCTACGCATAGTGGTCACCAACTTGTGGGAGAGATGCATCTGACTGTGTGAGCTGTACACGCAATCATTCACCGCATGTTGCTCTCGGCTGGTAGTTATCACCACATCCCCTGTACAGTCTTGATCTCGCTCCAAACCATTTTCACATGTTTGCGCCATTAACGGAATTCCTAGGAGGCCAGCGTTTAAGACGTAAGGCAGGCAGTCCAATCAAAAAAAGGATTTTTTTCTCTCAAATCTGTCTCAAAAAGTCCCAGTTTGACTTGAACGCCTTTTGTATAATGCAATATAGACTTAAGCTTTTTTTTTTTTGTAAAAAAATAATATTGATTTCAATGTTTTAGGAGAATAATGATTAATGATTATTGTAGTCAGTATTGTGCGCTGTACCACATTCCCCGGTTTCTTTCGGTGCATTAGTATGACGTTATATTTCTCTTTATGCCTTTAAACTCTTTTCTGCATCTCAGAGACGTGTGGATGTTTTTGTTCTGTTGAAACGTAAACTAATTTTTATCTCTTCTCATTGGTTGAACACACAGGAGTTAAAGTGAAGTAAAAGTATCTGTATATACACAGAGTTATACATTACTGTACTTTGTGGTTTGAAAAGAAAAAAAAATCTTTTTCATTTTTCTCGTGGGTGTGCGGACCGTCTCCGGTGCTTATACAGCTGGGACGTCTTAATTCCCTGATTGCTCACATGCGATGTTAGGACAACATTGGAATGTCATGTTTATAGGGTGAGGATGTCTCCTGATTGTGAATGTGTGTGTATGTGTGTATGTGTGTATGTGTGTTTGTGTGTGTGTCCAGGTGCTCAGAGTTGCTTCACTTGGCAGTGTTGCATCCCAGAAAACTGTCCATCTACGCAGTCACAGGTTAGTGTCCCATCCTGTGAAGAGGTAGGGTTATTTTCCCCAAGCTGTGATTAGAAATCAGACAGGAATGGAGGAAATCGACTACGAATGCAACACATTATCTAATTGTCTGTGGAAAAGATGAGAGACGCAATTAAACACTAGGGGGCGTGGCTAATAGTAGACAGGATGGTACACTTTTACAATAACAGCACTTGGAGCTTTTCTCTTACATGACACTTATTTTATTTATTGAAGAACAGCTTGTCTGCTTATTGTTACATTTAACGTTAATTCCTGTTATCACTTGCGTTACAGCAGCTATAAAACGTTTTTGCATTAATAATGAGGAAAAAAATGCAGTTTATATGATCTTTGAAAGAAACCTCACAGATGAATATATTACAAAGCTCTGGCACTGGGGACTCCTTCCTGAAAGGGTAAATTAAGTGAAAACTTATTGCATCATGTCAGTGAATATCTCTTTGTTAAATAAAAAAAATATATATATTGGTTCAGTATTAGTCTTGGATTACGAAGTGTTCTTCCTGTGAAGAAACTGTGTTATAGAAAATGAATGAGCTCAGTCTGACCAATCAGAATAGAGCGCTCACTACTAACGTCTTAGGTGAGAAATTAGAACTTATTAAGTCCTGGCAAACAACAAAGCACTCCGTGCTTAATGTGGGCTTAATAGTTATATTACATCATTAATATCCTGTTATTCCTCTCTGCTGGTTTTAGGCACTGCTGGAAACGTGGAACACGGAGATCAGTACCAGCTCCGACTGGTTTACGAGCACAACCTGCAGAGGACGGCCTGCAACATGACCTACGGCCCCTTCGGAGGGGTCACCGGTGAGCATGACTCCGTTTGTGTGTGTTCACCATTCCATGTGAAAAGTACACAGTTTTTGCACTTTTGCCAAATCTAGTTGATTAAATTAAATTGCTTCCTTATTTACTTCTTCATTTATTTGCTATAAAGGCTGTTTATCTGTTTATCAATCTTTTATCATTTAGTACTCCAGTAACACATCCTCATGATCGGCCATAACGTAAAGAGCTGCGTACCAACATGAAATATTTCCTATCATATTGTCACACACATTGTCACACACATTGTCACACACCCAAACATACAGTCCAGTGCTTCGGATTGAGTCACATCACATCACACCACACTGTTGTTGATTCCCTTCTTATAACAGTATGATCCTTCTATAGTAATACATCAATTATATATTTAAGGGCCAGAACTATTATTATTATTATTATTATTATTATTATTATTATTATTGGTAGCAAATTCCTATCACTGATTGATTAATTAGTGATAAAACAGTAAGTTAAGCTTTTATTTGTCACATATACACTAATGCACAGTGAACTTCTTTATTCTTCGCATATCCCAGCATAGCTGGGGTCAACTTTGATACGGCGCCCCTGGAGCAGCAAGGGTTAAGGCCGTAACATCGGCAACCTGTTGCTTAAACCACCGACCTTATGATCAGTAACTCAATGCCATAATTCTCTGAGCTTCCACCTCCTGCTAAATTGCTCCTGTTCCTGCCGGTTTTGAACGAAGGACCTTTCTCGTGTTAGGTGACCATAATAAACACTATGGGAACTGAGCTCTCACAGTACTGGCACTGCTTCTATGGTATTTATGTTTGTGCATAAGGGTGCCGGCTCCATCGTCGTCCTCAGACTGGCTAATGAACGGATTATAATAAAGCTATTATACCCTATAAATAGATCACCCT
Organism: Clarias macrocephalus; assembly: GCA_011419295.1. Taxonomy (NCBI): domain Eukaryota; kingdom Metazoa; phylum Chordata; class Actinopteri; order Siluriformes; family Clariidae; genus Clarias; species Clarias macrocephalus. The sequence goes on from JAAGKR010000921.1 coordinate 77,873, forward strand.
TTCATGTCATTGTTTAATAGGCTTACTGTATGTTTCTCCTCATGCAATATTATGATTATCCACATGGTGGCAGCAGAGTCAGTCTTTTTAACCAACGCATACGTTAAGCTTTAAACAAGATATCCTTGGGGAAACGTGGAATAGTGGCACTGTAAATGTGGTTTCCGTGTGTGTGTGTGTGTGTGTGTGTGTGTGTGTGTGTGTGTGTGTGTGCGTGCGCAAGAACTGCTGAAGTAAGCACAATGCTGAATTACAGTCCAGAACCTCCTGTGGAAAACAAAATGGCCTAATTAGTCATATATATGGCGATATTAATGACGACCCCAGAGCAGGACGAGGTCCAGAAGAAGGGAAGGAGACAAGAGTTAAGGCTGAATGGAATGTACTGTGTGCAGCGCATGGTGGCCGGGTGCTGACCCAAGCCCTGTCTGGTCCACTAATTACACTAGTAGCACTCATTACTCTGTGCTGAACCTTCCTGGAATCATTAACACTCACTTACACCTACTCACTCTCTCAACCACACACACACATGCGTGCTCTCATTAGGTTTCCATATGAGTAGGAGTAGGACCGTCTTTGTTGGTGGTTCTCGTTGACCTCTCATTGACGAGCGTGCAATCTTTTTTAATGGAGCAGTGAGACCTAATTAGTAGAGGCCGTATTTTTTACACGCATTGCAAGCTTTATTTTCTGTGTAATAAAGAGCGGATCCGAGTGTAGTGTGACACAGGCAAAAACCTCCGTACACACATCAGCATGAACATGAGGAAAACATCTGAAATGCTTAAAGCATGAGCCAATGTCAGCCCAGAACGAAATAACACTCCTCAATCCTTAAATGATCGGTTTATTTTCGGGGAAAAGGGAATGAGGTTTGTCTGAATAGTTGTGGTGTTTGTTGCTGGTGTGTTTTGTCTCTCAGCAAGATTTCTGCTTTATTTCTCCATTTTTTTCTTTCTTTCTTTCTTTTTTTTTGTGTGCACAGGACATCATTTCATCTGTATCCAGTCCATGGATGGAATGCTGATGTTCTTCGAACAGGAGAGCTACGCATTCGGGCGTTTCCTGCCTGGATTTTTACTCCCCGGGCCCCTGTGTTACTGCCCCCGGACCGACGCCTTCATCACCGTCTCCTCCTCCCGCCAGGTGGAGTGCTACAGGTCAGATCAACTACAGTAGAGATTGGAATTCTCTCTTATTCTACAAAACATTGAGAAATTCAAGTTCTGATAAAAATAAAGACAATAAGCTCCTTTCCTGAAGAAATCCATCTTGTGTACCCGCATTCTGAGAGAAAATTAATGACGTGAACGAGATGATATGAAAACAAGAATATGAAAACAGCTTAAAACACAACAACGTTAACTAAAATCAGTTTTTTAGCTTTTCACCCATGCAGGAATTTACAGCGGTACCTCGTCATATGAACGGCCGTCTTAAAAGGTTTGGCCATAAGAATTGAAATTTTGCAAGAAATTTGTCTCGGCATTCTCGGCCGAACTGAACGCTGGCTACGTTGCGCGTACTTCCGGGAGCCGTTTGCGTCAGTGGAAGACCAAGTGAAGCGAGTTTACACTTTTTTGCAAGATTTAATGAAGACAGAACGTTATTAAGGACAGTAGCAAGAAGAAAAGGGAGCCAGTTTCAGTTTGGTTTTTAAAGCAGCCAGTGCCAAGAGAAATCATAAAGTAAGGTTAAATAAGGTTTAATGGCTATTTATTTCATATTTTACTTCATTTACAAGTCTTTTTATTGCTTTTATGAAAACATATAATAGTGTTGGAAATTAGTAATATTGGTAATATTTTTTGGGTGGCTGGAACGGATTATCTGCATTTACATTATTTTCTTTTGGAAAATGCGTTTCGCAATATGAAATTTCGCCTTAACAACTCACCTCCGGGGCGGATTAAATTCATACGCTGAGGTACCGCTGTACATCCATTTTTGTGTTTGTGCTAAAACGCTTAATTTATGGAAAGTTATCGACCTAGTCATTACACCACATTAGCTAGTAATTGTTAGCCTCGTCAATTTGGGCTACTCTCTTGATAGTATAACAGGTTTATTATGATTTACACTCGCTGTGTATTTTGTCCATTTTGGAGCCCTCTGCTGGTTTTGACTTTAAGTGCAACTTTTAAGAAAATATCCAATCTAAAGACTGTTGTATTAAAACTTCTTATGCCTTCTGAGTGGATTTTTAAGAACAACATAAAAATACCATAAAAAATCTAATTGTAGTTTATTATTATTACTATTTAATTTTTTCATTACTTTTGATATAAGAAAAATGTCACAATGTGTAAAGAAAAGATCTCAGCATTAATATTTGAACACATTGTTTTAATATGCTATATTTTGCCCCATTTCTTAACCTTATTCATGAAAAATATTACTCCTTCTTAATTATATGAAATTCAAAATTCATTTTGACTGATGAAGCCTTTTTCTTTTTTTTCCCCTTCTAGACGAGGTGTGCGACTAGAGAACTTGGCCATGGTTCAAAAGGTCAAGGGTTCAATTTTAGCTGATTTCTCCCAGTGCCATTAGCGAGGCACTTACCCCAAAGTTGCCCCAGGGGAGCTGTCCCTGCAATTAGCAATAAGTCACTCAGGGCAAAAAAAAGTCACTTAAACGAGCTACCGCTATTGCTTTGAATGTGGTCCAAGCTCTTGTAGCACTATTCTGTCGTTTTCTTTGGCGTGTTTGACAGAAAGGGGGAGCGGGGATAAGCACGTGAAACGGGCCCGATAAAATTCGTCTCACCTTCGTATGCAAAGTTATATATGAGCAGAGAAGGCCATTCTTATTCTCACTTGTCATCCTGCTGACCACATCCTCTGTCTCCGGCATGTGGGGGAAAAGGGACACGGGGAATTGTGGGCAGAAATAGTAAAAAATAGTAGCCGTTGGACGGCGCAGCTGGTCGAGTAGGCGTTGCGTGGCTCTGGTGCTGTTTCCACAGCTGAGTCCAGTTAGCGGCAAGCCGAGGACCGTTTCTCACGTCCTAATGAAATTTCCACTCGCAGATCGCCACCATTTATTCTTCCATATAAGTTATGTATTTGGAGGTTTGAGAATGCAGGAAATGTGTGCAGACAGATTCTTGCGAAATGATAGCACGCGCGATCACCGTAGACCCGATCAGACTGAGTGCGACCGCGTATAATTAAGGGAAACAGTTTTTTTCGAGGTCTGAGGTTGTACTGAATGTCGAGGTTTGCCTAAAATGCTGAATCGTGGAATGAGAATTGTGGGAGATTGGGGGGGAAAAACAGGTCTCGATGGCGCTGCGGTGAAGGTACTGCCCTCCACTGGACTCTCGCTGTGTGACGGTGTGAATTTCAGGCCGCCCAGGTTTTCGTTTATTCAGCCGGTCCGGTCGTTTCCCTGCGTGCCGAGAGGAAGGAGTTTGATATATGTGTTTTCTGCGCCAGGTCCGTCCAGGATCTTCTTTCATATGAAAGACTCTTGTTGTTTCCTCTGGCGAGACCCTTTGCATGTTGGATGATGAGTGAATATAACGCATACCCTGAGCTCCAGAAATATTGGCACCCTTAAGAAAAAACGTTTAACCGTTTAAAAGGATTTCAGATGTTTCTGAGCCTGTGATTTTTATAAGAAACTTAAACTAGATGTCATTTTGTTTGTAATATTTGTGGCAAAGCTATTGACACGCAGTTAATACAATCGTAAAGCGAGGGATAAATTAGATACAGTGCTGTGAAAAAAGTATTTGCCCCTTCCTTTTTGCATATTTGTCACACTTAAGTGATTCAGATCATCAAACTAATTTTAAGTGACATTACAAGATAAACAAAGTAAATAAAAAATGCAGTTTTTAAATGATGATTTCATTTATTAAGGGAAAAACCTGCATGTCTTTGGATTGTGGGAGGAAACCGGTGTACCGGAATGAAACCCACCAAGCGGAGGTGAGGTGGGGTGGGGGTGGGGGGTTGGGCATTCAAACTCCATGCACCTAGACCACGAGGCTGGGATCAAACCCGGAACATGGAGGCGCAAGGCGACAGTGCTAACCACTACACCACTGTGCCGTCTCTTTCACATCACTGTGAAGGAATTTTGGCCCACTCTTCTTTGCAGAATTGTTTTAATTCAACCAAATCGGAGCATGAACTGCTTGTTTAAGGATCTCAATCTGATTTAAGTCCAGACTTTGACTAGGCAACTCCAAAACCTCACTCAGCTCTCACCTTGGTTTGCTGGCTTTGTGACCCAGGCTGATAAATGTCAGTTACTTATCTGTTCTTGAATTTCTTTAAATCGGGGCATGATGTGAGTTTTTTTTTAGTGTGCTTCACTTTGACAGATGGGTTCTATTTAAATGATTTCTTGATTCAACAGGTCTGGCAGAAATCAGGCGTTGGTGTGGCAAGAGAAATTTAACTCAGCTTTTCAGAAAATATGCTTAATCACAGTTAATTTTATGATTTAGAGGAGGCTGGGAATTGGGCAATTACTTAAAAAAAAAAAAAAGCTTTTGGTCAGCTAAACCCCCCCCGTTAATAAATTAAATCATAATTTAAAAACTGCATGTTTTGTTTTTAGGGACTTCCTTTTTTTTAAAGTAAATATGAGGTGGGCAGCATGGTGGCTTAGTGGTTAGCACTGTTGCCTTACACCTCCAGGGGCAAGGTTCGATTCCCACGACCCTGTTTACAGAAAATGATGAGATGTACCTTATGTTATCCATGACCATAAGGAAAACCTAAAACACAAATGAGGAATGGTTGTTGAACTTCACAAGTCGGGAAACGGATATAAGAATGCGTAGGCAGGTAAAAATCCAATTATCCATAATCTAAGTCTGGAACAATCGAATCGTTGCACTCAGCACTTTAGGTAATGCTCTGGGATTTATTTATTTATTTTTAGATTCCTTTTATTTATTTATTTATTTATTTATTTTTACGCCAAACGTCTTGGTGTCCACGCCTGAGACGTATCAACCCTTTCCGAAACCGTCTCACAGAATGCTTCACCTGAAAATGATATTAAGAATAGGTTAGGAAGCACGCTTCTAGTTCCTTCATCGCCTCGCATTCTACACGTCATCTTGAGATGACTTTGGCGAGCCGAATCGCGTCTTATTCTGCTTTTTCAGCGACCCACTCGCAGACAAACTCTCCTATACCTCATACTCTTGTAAACATTCATGCGGTCAGGATCGCCACAAGCGTAACCTCTCTCACACACACACACACACACACACACACACACAATGTGTGTAGGTGAGCATTTCCTGGGAAAGCCATGTGCACGCATAATCCACACCACCACTGTTTCTCATCCTTGTCTTTTGGAGGAAAGATAGCAGACGTTTATACTGTACACTGCGACAGCAAACCTCGTCTGCTGCGGTTTCCTTCATTCATAGCGTTTATTAAGTACGGAAACGAACCAGTGTCTATAAAAAGGACGTAATTTGTAATAAAAGCGACAGTGACGTTTTGAATTTCCGATGTCCCCGCTTGAGGACGTGAGTTCTCATGACCTCATGCCTGTAATAATAATACTAATAGGATATACGCTCGCTTTGATTTGTGCTGCCGTGCCATGAAGCCGTTGCGCTCTGTCCCGGATGCAGGTACGAGACCCTGGCGGTCGCCACGGATGCAGACACCAGACAGAACCCGGAACAGCAAAGCAAAGGCTCTGGGAAAAGGCTTACGGTTAGTCCGTCGTATTAAAAATACGATTTTAAGCGACAGGAAATAAGAGAGTGAGAGTGATGGGTTTGCGTGTTTGTGTTTCAGGCTGAATGGACGCTAGTGTTAGGAGAGCAGGCGCTGGACATCTACGTCCCCTCTGTCTCTCCCTCAGCCTCCTCCATCTTTGTGCTCGGGGAAAGGAACCTGTTCTGCCTCCGGGACAACGGCCAAATCCGCTTCATGAAGAAACTCGAGTACAACCCCAGCTGCTTCCTTCCCTACGCCTCAGGTAACGGTACGATCCAGCCCGCCGTCTGTGCCCGCTTTCCCAAGTTAAAGTCAATCCTGGTCAATTCTCGCCCCTCCTCCTCTCAAAATCAGACCGAAATCCTCCCTCCTGCCAAAGACCGAATGTTCTGGAAAACAAATCTGGATATTTAAAAATACACTTTTGTCACGGCCGGAGACGTTGGCTCTGTTTCATGGCAAGCTGCTGCTACATTTGCTTCTCACTGAGCCAGTTATTCTTAACTGAGTTCCTCAAGAGGAAATCCACCGCGCTCTGCGCTTATTGCTCATGACAGCGGTCCCCGCGTTAAGCCGTGAGCTTCCTTAATGTGCCAGGATGCTTTTATTTGCGCAACATCTCAGGTTTATCAGATAAAACATGCAGATTCCTGCTCGTGTTAGGTTTGGGAGCGAGACGGGCGCCAAAAACAGGCCTGCTCTGTGTCCCTGTGTCGGGCTGCGAACGTGGAAATATCAGCGGCGAGACTCCGGTTTCATCCACCGGCCTCATTTTTAACACTCCAAGACAGCCAAGTGGGGTAAACACCTCGAACAGACACACACTGTTTTATTCTTAAACCAGAGGTCACGTTATACGCTACATGTAACCTCATTATAGTTATGATCACACTGTAAATTGGTCAGACTTGTTTTTTTTTTTTTTTTTTTTGGCACTGAAATACTATATGCGTTCAACTTCACTGAATCAAGTCTGTGACTGCGGTCTAAACAGATCCAAACAAAAGTGAGATAATCCCTCAATCCCTCAAAACTCACCTACAATACCAAGACCCACCTGTCTCCTGATCGACGCAGGAGCGAGGACAGAAACACATCCGGCTTCCTAATGAACGCGCCAGACGTGACCTGGTCTAGGAAATTACATTACGAGGAACCAGACTCGAAACTGTGAAGTTTCTTAGGCACAGAAGTTCTTAAGTACAAATCTCTTCTCATTAGAGAAAAGTCTGGATGGTTAAGTAGCAGCGTTCAGAGAGCACGCGAGAGAGAGAGAGAGAGAGAGAGAGAGAGAGAGAGTTGTAAGTCAGCTCTGGCAGCCCTGACAGGATGAATGGATGAATGAACCTGGTGTGGAAAATCATTTCCTGCCTTTGTAATACAGCACACTTGTTTTATATAAAAGTTCCAAGCCATTTAAATTGTCATTGTTTTGGCTGGAGCGCTAGTGACTTAGAATATTGAACAGGCTTCCCCTTGACTATTATATATATATAAAAAAAAAAGTAAAAAAAAAAAAATCACTTACCTTTTCACATCCTCCTTTAACCCTATTTATGTCTTTCATTTTCCTTTTCTATAATCCTGCATCCATTAGAAGAGCAGACCTTTATAAAATTGCATGTATGTATTTATTTATTGAACGAAAGACTTTGTTCATCACCAAATATGACACCTGTTCATGTTTCCTCTTCAGACAGAATTAAAGCAAAGCATTTAAGTTACTATTAATGAAATTCAACATACAGATTATGCTGTTTTTTGACAACCAGAGCACTGTTCATGCAAAATATTAAATGCTAAGATACGCTCACGAATGCCGTTCGTTCAATAATTACACTTAAGCATGAGGTTTTGTTGCGATCGAAACAATTAATAACTCGGTATGCGTGATTTAAATAGCTGAAAATCAGTTTCTAGAAACATGTGTAGGTCTTCGTAACCTTGGGTTGCATAAAACATAGTTTTTTTTTTTTACAGACCACACAGTAGATATGGGGGGAAAAGATAAAATTTTTTTTTTTCATTTTTACATTTCCGGTGGTCCAAAATTGCTGTTCCTTTATAATCCTACAGGTGGCAAACTCTAAACTATTGACATTGGCAGGCAGAAGGTAGTGCACCAGGGACCACCAGGGACATGGGACGAAAAAAAAAAAAATGGAGAAGGGGAAAAAAACAGGACATGGGATGCCAAAGAAAAAACGGAGAATCAGGACCACATGACACACTACAGGATCAATCGTCCAGCGCCAAAATACAGAAAGGGCAAGCTCCGAGCATAATGTGAATGTCTTCTGATTTTAGGCCAAGCTGAAAGTAAAACTCAGTAATTCTCTCCATGCCTACGCACGTGAAACTCTAATCCGAGTATTATCCTGCCCATTTGCTTCATCTTCTTCTTCCATTATTTTTTCGTGGTAGGCAGTCAGCTTTTAGGTGCATTACTAACACTTACAGGACTGCATCGGTAACACTTCCCTTCCCGGTGAAGGCTCAAGTTTGGCATTACTGCCACCTGCTGAACTAAATCGGTAATGCTGGAGAGTCAAGTTTTGCGAGATCTCGCAAAAAGGGTAAAAAGGGGGAAAAAAAAAACAGGACATGGGACCCGAGACAAGTTTTGCAAGATCCTGTTTTTTTTCCCTCCATCCTCAGATTATTTTTAAAAAGATTTTTTTCCCCACCGATGTCCCTTTAGGGTCTCCGTAGTATTGCGATTTTGTAAGTATCATAATTTTATTATTATTTTTTTTTACAATTATAAACAAATTTGCTTATTCCACACAGGATGATGTGCTGTCAATAATTTAGAGCATGCCACCTGCAGGATTATAGAGGAATGGCAACATTTTACAAACCTAAATGCAAACATATATACGTTTAAAGTTAATAATGAAAAAAATATTGGCACACAAAAGAATTGCAATACGTCACTATGTTTTCTTCCTTTTTCCCCCATCTTTAATGTACACCCTATGTACGGGGTGACCGAGAGGCCTAAATAGCTGTCGTAGGCGTTGTTCTTAATCCCAGGGCTTTTCGGGAAAGTGAGAAACAGATGAGAACAGGCGGTTTTGAAGTGGCTTTCTGGGTTAGAGCAGGAGCCTGTCATTTACCTGACCTCCCTGACATTTCACTCCGTGTGAGGCCTCTCTCTCTCTTCCCTCCTTTCTTTTTGTCTCTCTCTCTCTGTCTCACATACACAAAATAAACCTTTGCATTTTTCTGTCTTACAGTAGCACCTCACTCACGTTGTCCCTGTGTCCACAGTTTCCGAAGGTACAACCAACGTCCTGCTGGCCAACCATAACAACATGCTGCTGGTGTATCAGGACACGACGCTGAAGTGGGCGGCTCAGCTGGCCTGCGCGCCCGTAGCCGTGCGCATCGCGAGTTTCCCGTAAGTGCGCCCGCTTCCTCTCGGGTGAGGTCACGGCTTTAGTTTTATATCCCATTTCATCTGGAAATGGAAAAGTTTAACCGTCATGTGTTATTATTTATTTCGAAGCTGAGAGTTTCAGGTCGGGTTACGGTTCACTCAGCGCCGGGATTACATTCTGGACCTTTTTATTTGAAACCGCAATCGAACGTATGGCTGTACATTACTCACTTTCAGCACATCCGTTCCTCCAAGATGGAAGAACTTCATTTTAATTCTGCTTTTATCTAAGCATCATAACATCTTCCATCCATCCATCCATCCATCCATCCATCCATCCATCTTTAAGTTTTGTTTTCTGGGCAACTTTTGTCTAAACTGAGTTTGCTGGGGTTGATTTAAGTGGTTTTTTTTTTTTTTTTTTTTTTTTTTGTGGGATCGTCCACTCAAATTCCTTCTCATGTGATAAGGTAACAGATCCTCCGGTAGCCTGGAATGAGTGAAGGGTTCTTCTTCTTCTTCTTCTTCTTCTTCTTCTTCTTCTTCTTCTCTCTGTCGCTCTTTGGGTCACTTGCTCTGGTTTTGTCCTGTCTGTCAGCACCATCTGAATGAGCTTTTTGTCCTGACCTGAACACAGCTCTCTAACTCTTCCCCTCACACACACACACACACACACACACACACACACACACACACACACACACACACACACACACACACACACACACACACACATTTTAGAGACAGACAGCATGGAAATCAAAGCAGTCCGTTTCCTTCTCACCCTCGGATCTTCGCGCTCAGATTCGTGTTTTCGAATCGAAGCCACGAATTCTTACCCGGCGCAGCTCACACACACTGTTGGCTCGGAGTTATTTCACATCCTCGGTCAGACTCGCAGCTTAATCCACTACGCAGGAAAATTGCTCCAAGATGTCGCATATCTAGTGGCCAATCCAAACAGATAAGGAGTGGCCGCAACTCAAAATATCACATCTGAAACTGCTGTAATCGCACCGCAATTTTAAACAATTGTAATCCAAACATCAGCGACTAATAACTGCGGTTTTGTTTGTGTATTTAGTTTGGAGCGGGTTTACAGAAGCCAGGACTATACGTACGAGCGTGTATATACGCATTACGCGGCCAGGCTCGTCTGCTTTTACGCTGATGTGATCTTAACGATGATCTTAATGATTTCTGCAGAAGTCCTGTTCCGAGTTCAAATCATGCGCTCACGTTATTACAGGAACTCACATTAAGGAAGTTTAAGAGATTAATCACATGACTGCCCAAGTGCCATTGTTCATCACCCGAAACGGCGTCAGATCTTTTTTTTTTTCACTTTGCGTTAAGTAAGAATTTAAGAAAGAAAAAAAAACTCTGCTGTTATTTAAAAATTATTAATAAACATTAGGGGACAAGGTTTATTTCTCTTATTCCTGCCTCACTTCTTCCCTCCTTTTTTTCCATGCTTCGCTCCTTCCATCCGTCCTTCTGTCCTTCCTTTCACCCTGTCTGTCCTTCCCTGATTTGTTCTATAGGACCCTTTCAATTACTCTTTCTTCTTTCTTGTATCATTTTTGGATTCCTTCCTTCTGTCCTTCCTCTTTTCTTCTCTGCATCCTTGATTCTTTTCTGATTGCTTCTTTCTTTCATTCCTTCCAAGCTTCCTTCTTTCCTTTGCTCTTTTTTTGTTCCCTCCCTCTTTCTTTGCTTCCTTGTTTCTGTACTCTCTTCTTTAGCTTCCTTCCTTCCCTCCTCTCTTTCCTTTCTTCCTTTCTTGTTTTCATCTTTCCAAGTTTCTTAACTCTCTTCCTTCATTCCTCAACCCCATCCGTATTCTCTTCCTCTCTATCTTTCTTCCTTTCTACCCCCCCCCCCTTTCTCTGTCTGCTTTCCTTACTTCCTTGGCTCCGTTTTAATCCTTAATCCATTTTTTATTCTTTCCTTCCATCTTTCTTTCTCCATCATTCTTGGTTGCTTGATCTGTCCTTGATTTCTTCTTTTCTTTCTTGCTCAATTCCCTGCTCCTTCTTTTCCTCCATGTTTCTTTCCTTGTTTCCGTCTTTCCTCGCTTATGTACTCGTCTCTTTTTGCCCCCCCTTTCCTCACTCCCTTTCTTCCCTTCTTCCTTCCTTCCTTCCTTCCTTCCTTCCTTCCTACCTTGTTTTCCTCCTTCTTCGCTCTACCATTTCTTGATTTCTCAGTTCCTTTCTTTCTTTCATCCTCTCTTCTATAATTTCATATTTGCATCCATCCTCGTCTCCTTCTTTCTTTCCATTTTTCCTTGCTTCTGTACATCATTTTATTTTCTTCTTTCACCATTTATAGATCTCTCCTATTCATCCATTGTTCCATCCTTTGCTTCTTTTTTCTTGCTAAGCTTTATTACGCTTACACCATAATGTTATCTTTTTTTTTGAGTAAGTGTCACATCACATCTTTTATCCATTTACAGATGCATTTATTGTTTTAGAAAAACTAAGCCGAGTGTTTTCACTTGAATTATAAACATCTCTCATCTTTCTCTGACCCGCATGAGTTTGATCTCTCGCTTGATTTTAATAATACAAAAAAGGAAACTCCACAGCGTCTCAGATGGTTTAAACATCCCCGTGGGGGAAAAAAAAAAAAAAAAAAGCTGTTTCTTTATCAGTTTTATCTCTGACTAGTTGCTACCACTCTTCTAGCTCTACTGTGTGTCAGCCCTGGGGTTTGGAGTGTGTCCTGACCCGGTTGGTGTATGTTTTTTTTTTTTTCTTCTGTACTGTACCTCCACAGCTGGAGTGTTTTACCACCCAGCTCGCAGAGTCCCCTACACCAACCTGCCCTCAGCAATCGCACTGCTCAGGAAAGCAAAACACAGATCCCACACAGCCAGCGTGTACTCTAGCAACACACACACACACACACACACACACACACACACACACACACACACACACACACACACACACACCTACAGTACATTACACACATATACAAGCTAAAGTTAGATGAAGGGCGCTGCATGCAGCAATTACAGCCCAGCTGAGCGCTCTCCATAGAGAGCTAATCTCGTCTCTGCTAATCAGGAATTACTTCAAAGAGCGTCAGTGCTGTGTGTAAATCTGTTTTTATTTACAACCTATGATTAAACCACCGTGACCAGATTTCTCATTCAGACAATGAAAAGAGTCATCGAGAGCCGAGGATCATGGGAGATACCGTTTTTGAAAAAGACCAGAGCAGGAAAAGGGGACAGAAACATCAGGCTCTGTACATGCTTTCGTGTTCCGTCTACACCAATCAAAAAAACCAACAAGTAGCATATTACAGTGCAAGCTGGGCTCAAACCGGCTCATCAGACCAGGAGGAAAGTGATAACTAAAGGCAGATTTACACTGTGGGCTTACTGTAGTTTAACAAAATCTATAACAGACTCTCAGGTCAGATTGTGACATTACTGTAGCTCTGACCATGGAGAAAGTCTTACTGGAGATGTTCTTTTCAGCTCTACGTTCTTGCACTACAGTACTGTACAGTATGGTGCAAGAAGCAGAACTAATCTTAGATTACAGCAAAAACACGCCTTACTGGTTATTTAAGGTTATTTGTAGGCTCTCAGCAACGGCAGCAAAAAATATAGAATTGTTTACTAATAGTTTCTTCATTAGGGGAAGCATTTGCTTCCCTTTTCCCTTGCTTATCTTCCTTTCTTCATTTCCCCCTTTTTTATTTTCTTCTTTCTTCCATTCTTTACTTTTCCTTCCTTCCTTCCTCCCTACTGCATTCATTTCCTTCCATTTTTTCTTCTCCTTCCTTCCTTCTTTCATTCCTTCCTTTGTTTCCTTCCTTTTTCCTCTTCCTTAATTTCTTCAATTTGTTTATTTTCCTTTGTCTTCTTCTTCTTTCATTTCTTGCTTTGTTTTTTTCCCTTGTTTGATATTTTTAAAGGTTCTCTTTTCTTTGCTTGCTTCCTTCCTTCCTTACTTACTCCCTACTTTATTCATTTCCTTCCATTTTTTCCTTCTCCTTCCTTCCTTCCTTCCTTCCTTCCTTCCTTCCTTCCTTCCTTCATTCCTTCCTTTGTTTCCTTCCTTTTTCCTCTTCCTCCATTTCTTCAATTTGTTTATTTTCCTTTGTCGTCTTCTTCTTTCATTTCTTGCTTTGTTTTTTCCCTTTTTGAATATATTTTTTAAAGTTTCTCTTTTCTTTGCTTGCTTCAAGGAACCTCTTGTTTATGGAGGATCAAGAGCTTATACTAGAAACATTGATGTGGGGTGAGGCAGCATGCCTGTTATTTGAGTAACAGTTAGTTTATTTATTGAAATATAATGTTTAAAACAGAAACCATTTCTGGTTTTGTAATTTCATAGGTTTGTAAGAACGTTTGTACATACACTAGGAAATGCTATTGTGTATGACCATGTTTATTGTCCCAGAGTTCCCCAGAAATCCCATACTACCGCCCTTACCCTCTCACACCTACGCGGGTTTGCGCGGTGGCCGTAAGTACGGTTCATCCTGATTCACCGCAAGTTTTGGCTCTCTGATTACGTTTCCAATTTCCGATTAAAATGCTAATTTATTTTGGCGGTCTTAACACCGTGAGTCAAACTGCATAGGCGAGATAGGGGTATCATACTACACACATGCCCATACTACTGCCCTTATACTGCACCTATGATTGATAGAAATAAGGCAGAAAATAATCTAAATGAACTTAATTGTTGAAATAAGTGTTGTTGGTTAATGGGAATGTATATTAGTAATGAAGGCTGAATGTTGCTCTGTACATCCATGTTTATTGTCACTGCTCGCCCCCAAAAATCCTCTTTGGGAATGTGGGCGAGGACGATCAGGTCGGGGGAGAAGCGATGAACTTTACCATGGGCGTGCTTGTTTGTTTTGGTTCGAAATTCTGCTCAGGAACAAGCTAGGCAGTCTCCTATAGAACAAGACGCCAGGGGCCTTGGGGTCATCTCGTGTTTTTAACATATGGCTGTCGGATTCCTTTCCTGTTATGTTTTTATCCGCAAATCGCTCCAGGACGCTGATTGTTTCATGTACCGTGAAAACTTGGTTTCATAAAATCCTCACAAACGCTCCGGGGAACTGTATTTACTTGGCAAAAACAGACTAAAGTCATGGTTGAAAATATCAGCCAAGTCATCTGGGAGATAGTCAGACAGAGCATCAGTTCAGCGATGACCGTCAGAGGTTAAGACTTGGGCATCGCTGGCCTTGCTGTTGGTTAAAAGTCCTGAGCTATTTGGCAGAAAACACAGGATGGAGAAATCTGGCAAGGGCTGCGGAGTTTTATTAACAAAAAAGCCAGATTTGCACCTCCCTTTGCAGGTGCAGCCGCTGTGCTGGATCTCGCTCAACCAGAGTTATTACTTCTTATAACCTAACTGCCCACGGAACACATCTGCTTCCAGTTAGCATTCCTGCTGATCTCAGACCTGCCCAGATCCATGCCGGTTATCACATTGTCTACTCGCACAGCTCCTAGATCTGAATCTCAGAACAACCCGACACGCTTGCACATGCTGAAAAAGGCAGATATGTCCTGAAAGAACCTCACACTTCTTCCAATGTCCAAGTCTCAACGCCTGCAGCATCTTGTTTTGTTCTGCCTCTCCTTACCAATATCATTTCCAAAAATGCTAGTTAAAAAAAATTCTAGAGAAAAAAAAAGTTGATATAGATACAAAACACAGCTGTGTGATATGAAAACTGAAAGCATATTTTACAACGCGAGGTCACGGTTGTTGCCTTGGAGAAGTGCTTTTGCTTTATTTTTTAAATATGCGTTACTTTGGACCAAACCATATGTACAGTGCTGTGAAAAAGTATATAGGCATTTTGAGATATTTTATTCTTACTCTTGGGTTCTAGTTGAGTGATTTCTTGATTCAACAGGACTGGCAGTAATCAGGCCTGGGTGTGGCAAGTGAAAGTTAACTCAATTTTGGTCACACTTAAATGATTCAGATCATCAAACAAATTATAATATTACACTCCATTGTGTATGTATTCAGGTTATCTTTGTGTTAGTGTGACAAATATGCGAAAAAAATTATATATATATATATATATATATATCCTTTTTCACAGCACTGTATATAATTTGTTTAAAAACTCACTCATTTATCGTCAATCCTTTATTCAGGGTCACAGGGGGTGGGCTTGGAGACTATCCCAGGAGACTTGGGGAACAAGGCAGGGTACAACCTGGACAGGGTGCCAATCCATCCAAGAGCACACACGCACACATTCACGCTCTACGGGCAAGTTAGGAACGCCAATTAGCCTAATCTGCATGTCTTTGGAACATATTTTAGAACACGCAAACTCCATGCACACAGAGACGGGAATCGAACCCGGACCCTGGAGGTGCAAGGCGACAGTGCTGACCACCACACCACCATGCCGCCTGTTTCAAAACTGTAGAAATAAAACGGATTCACAAAATCAGCTCCATTTGTTACAGGTTGCCATGCTGGACCGTAGATCGGCAGTTCCTCTAGTATGGACAGATTTCTTTGCTAGAAATTCTGCTAGAATAGAGAGCTTTAACTTGTGCTTTATGCTTTCAAATCAAATGTTCTCCATGGTGCGTCTTAGGGAACTCAAGGGCTTGGTGGTGACCCTGAGCTCTGAAGGTCATCTGCAGTGCTCTTACATGGGCACGGATCCCTCCTTCTTCACCGCGCCCAAGGTGGATTCCCGGGAGGTCAACTACGAGGAAGTGGACGCCGAGATGAAGGCTCTCCAAAAGGTCATCCGTGAAGCCACCAGGAGCCAAGGTAGGCCAATTCTACATCTTTTACAAGAAAACAAGCACGTAGAAAGAGCCATGTTCTACTGCCACTGGTCTGAACTCTTCAGGGAAATCAAATGAGAAAAGACATTCTGGACACTTTTCTCAAACAATCTAACAGGTGTGAAAATCTAGGCAAATATTTTCCCACTGGTGTGTGTTGGAGAGATTTGACCTTGTTTTGTCGCTGTTGGGAT
The DNA here is from genome assembly GCA_011419295.1 of Clarias macrocephalus. Lineage (NCBI taxonomy): Eukaryota > Metazoa > Chordata > Actinopteri > Siluriformes > Clariidae > Clarias > Clarias macrocephalus. The sequence goes on from JAAGKR010000921.1 coordinate 93,971, forward strand.
TAAGAGTAGCTTTTTGTGCATCGCCGTACTAACACCAATCACGAAACCTGAGAAGCATTAACCCGCCGATGTTTTCTCTAATAACAAAGCACACGTCGGTGGCAGATTCAAGGCCTGTTCCTGACCTGATTTAACCCTTGGTGGTGCAGGAGACTGGAAGCCTTGTGTGTTACAGAACAGAGCCTTTATGTCCTTTTGAGGAAGGGAGGGTGAAAAGTTCTCTCTGCTGTTTTTTACGAGGCAGCAGCGCAAATCTGGGCTGCAGGGTTCGGGGCTGGGCGTGTACGTGGTAGTGCCTGGTGCCTTTCAGGAGATAAACATCTGATGATGCAGGAGCCGAGGACGTCAGATCACTTCTTAACCGAAGGCGTTTTCAGCAGCCTGGCCTTACTCATCGAGTCTGCACATCGTCAAGGTTTTTGAATCTGTGACAGCGGTTAGAAACCTTGCCAGCGTGTAGTCTTTGTTTTCTGTAATCTTTCCTTGTGAAATCTGCATTTGCCCAAGGCTCCTCTGCATTTCTAATGACCTGAAAAAGTTGAAGGTTACAGATCCTCAGGATGAGCTGACTCATGGGATTTTTTTTCTTTTTTTTTTCTTTTTCTGAGTACCTTGTAATGACTTCTGCATGCAATGTCGAAGCGCAGCGCTGTCTTCATTCAGCACAGTGTACTCAAAAGCGAAAATGACGCTTCAATGCAAAAAGCGAGAGCTGTTTCAGTTCCTGACTGGCGTCAAGCATGAGCTTCCAGACAGATCTCTGCTTCACTGCTCCACCTTAAAGCATCTCTGATTGGCTGATGCATAGTTATAGTTACGTCTGAGTAAGTCTCCTCAAAAATGTGACACACCTCATTGTTTTCTTTTTTCTTTATCCCCTGTTTTTCGTAGACATCATCCCCAAAGCTGAAGCAGAGGACGACCTGACGGTGACGGCTGTTGTCTCCACCAACCTGGATGATGTCTCGGTACCTGTCACAAATTATACAAATTTACATGATATACAGTGGACACAGACATATGAACCCTTTTTAAAATTATGGATATTTTTACATACAGAAATGATTCACTCTTTTACCTTTTAAAATTTTATGTTGCAACTAAGGCTGTTTAATTTCATTTCGTGCCCCATAATGAAAAAGTGAATTTTTTTTTTTTTTAGAAATGTCTGTAAATTTAGCAAAAACTAAAAACATATCTGATGGATTTAGGTATTTAGACCTTCCACAACAACTCCTGAAGTTGAGCTCACATTTCTTTTGATCGTTGCTGAGATGTCTCTACACCTTGACTGGAGTCCGTCTGTGGGAAATTATATTGATTGGACATGATTTGGAAAGGCACACACCTGTCTATAGAAGGTCTTGCAGCTGACAATGCATTCCGTAGAGGAGCAAAAGTCAGGAGTTTGAAGGAACTGGCTGCAGAGCTCAGAGACAGGATTATTGCAAGGTACAGATCTGGGGAAGGCAACAAATAAAAGTATGTTGGACTGTAAGTTTCCCATGAGCACAGTGGCCTACATATTTCTCAAACAGAAGAAGTTTGAAACAACTAGGACCTTCTGAGAGCTTGTCGTCTGGCCAAACTGACCGATTGGGTTGGGAAGGGCCTTAGTAAGAGAAGCGACCAAGTACCTGATGGTCACACTGACTGAGCTTCAAAGATTCTATGTGGAGATGGAACCAGGAGGACAACCATCACTTCAGCCCTCCACCAATTTAAGCTTTATGGCAGAGTGGCTAGACGGAACCCTCTCCTCATGAATGGCCGCTTGGAGTTTGCACCTTAAGCACTTGCAGACTGTATATTCTCTTGTCTGATCAAACCAATATTGAACTATTTGGTTTCAAGTCTGGAGGAAACCAGGCACTGCTCATCACCTGCCCAATACCATCCCAACACTGAAGCATGGTGCTGGCGGCATCATGCTGTGGGTATGGTTTTTAACAGCAGGGGCAGAGACAATGGTCAGGGTTGATGGAAACCTGAATGGAGCAAAGTACAGAGCTCATCCTCAATGAAATATCCTCAATTACAAACCTGTTCCACAGCGATCAGGACCTCAGACTGGGCCGAAGGTTCGCCTTCCAACATGACAAGTCAAGCCAAGTCAAGCCAAGTCAAGTAAAAACTTCATACACATGACAAGACCATGTATGTATGAGGAAGAGGGCAGATAGCAGTCTCCCCCAAGTATGTTGAGAAGGAGAATTTGCAAAACCATCAATCATATCCTGACCCCAAGAGTAGGCAGAAGTATCTCTGTGATAAAGGTTGTATGCAGATCTGATTCGAGGGGGAAAAAGTAGCTATTAGGCTTGTAATGGAAAAATGCATAGACATGTTGAATGGGCAAAAAAGCAAAATAACTTTATGTGATTATTCTGAATTGATTCAGTTGCGTACCGTTATTCTTTTATGTGAAAATGTTTGTATCGGCAAAAATTATTATTTTTTAAAATTGATTTGAATTTTATATGTTTGCCATTGAGGTGGTAAAATATTGCCATTCCTGTCTAGTCTATAAACTGTTCATGCAAATTGTTTTTAGAATTGTAAAAGAAAAATCTGAACAAAGCTTAATGTTGAAACTGGGCGTTAATAAAATCTAAAGTGATGGTTACAAAATTGCAATACAAATCGAATCGCCAACTAGGTATCGTGATGATATCATATCGGGTCATCCCTGGAGATTCCCAGTGCTTTCACACACAGGTCAAACCCAGGCGTTTGTTTCCACAGCATATTTTGACTCTACAAACTTTGAGCCGTATTTAATCAGTTCACTCGCTCTACGTGGTGTTAGTTTTCTCACGCTAATCTTTCTTTATCCACAGCAAGCCCTTATCCCTGAGATTAACGGCATTGCTGTCCCTTCTGTTACAGTCAAGGTACAAACATTCAACATGCACATACACATTCACATCCATGCAACTGTCTGGTTTTCTCCTATATTACTTTTAATGAGATATTTCAGTTTTTTGCAGATGAGTCACCTTAATTTTAAGATTCTGATTGCTCTGAAAGTGTTGATTAATTTTCCATGACAGCAGCTCTGATTATTAAAGCACCTGTTTTGATTCGATATTGTTTCCGTAGTAACAAGGCGCGCACAGGCTTGTATGGCAGATGTTCCACATAAATGGATTAAAAATTGTCTAATCATTGATGAAGTGATGAGAAAACATTGAACTTTTTTTTTTTTTTTACGTGTCAGCTCTTCACTGTTGATTATTTTCCAAAAAAAGCAAACCATGATTTTTTTTAATTCTTGCATAATACTGTATAGCATAAAAAATTTGAGCACATCTAAATTTATTTTTCCTCTGTTTTTTTTTCCCAGATTAAAGTGAGCAGCCGCTTAGCTGCCCAGAGCGCGAAGATAAATGTGTGTGTGCAGCCACCTCTGGCTGTCACTCAGGACCAGTTCATTTTAGACTCCTTAGGTACGTTCAGCCGTCTCTCCCTTCCCTTCCCGTCATTTTTTTTTTGCATTTCAGTGACGCGTATGATATATGACCGGTTTCGCTAAACCGGCGTCAGGCAGTTAAAACATCCCCTAGGTTTTTAAAAGGAAATGACTGTGATTGACAGCCAGGCTTCAAAGCTTTGAGGGGGAAAAAAAAAATCCAGATCCAAATAAAACACGTGAACACGTCGGTGCTGGTGTTGTGGCCGAGGTGAACGATGGTGGAAATGGAGCAAAAGGCTGATACGTGATGCCTGCTCTGGATAAACGTCATCCCTCGCTCTTTATCTCCTCCCCGTTGAGTGTCCGGAGAGACGCTTGCTTATTATCAACACTGTAATAGATCTGACAGATCAAAGGCTAGCAGCTAGGAGACAGATTAGCAGGTTACATCCTCGCATTGTGCGCGCAAGTGAGGACTTTAGTCAGGCATCGAAAACAACCAAACACACACACACACACACACACACACGCACACACGCACATGCATGAGGAGTGACAGGAAGTCTGCCTGAATGCTTTGATCAAAAGTGCAGGTCAAAGGCTGATGTTTCTTTGGCCTTATGATCACGAGTAGTGATGTTAGAGAGCATGGGGTCTGGGTTTGAAGGAGAATAAGTAGTTTGAAAGCTATCTATCAACTCATCTCATTACCTTACGCATCATTCAAAGTATTTAGTAGGTCACTGTTTAGACATTTGTTGTTTTTTTTTCGACGAGGAAGGGTCAAGAGTTATCTGCGCTTTGGCTGTAGAATTTATTTTGATCACAACGCACTCGGATATCAGTCCTCTGTGTCCTCTAATCCGAAGTTTAGGCTTCAGCACTTCAATAAGCATCTCACTGTAACGTGCACTGTCGATCACTGAACCTTTTCCCTGATAATTTTCCAATACTTCTGGCCCTTGAGAATTCCAGAAAAACTGTAAGCGTTGATGGATTTTCCAGCTTAGGGTCGACTTTTGAACTTTTCCTCGATTGAGGATGTTTCCGTTCCAGACTCTGGCCATTTACTCTCAGACTCATAGTGATGAATGCGTGCCTCGTCACCAGTAATGATTCTATTTAAGAATAGATACAAATTTTATAAAATAAATAAATACAAATTTTGTTTGCAGATATCCAAACTCTTTCTCCATACTTTCTCCACACAAAGGGTTTGATGTATAACAGCAACTGGTACACCCTCAGACAACAAAAAAGCACGGCAGTGACTGGGGAGACAGTAGGCTTGAACCAAAAGCGCTGATAAGACCAGCAGAAGTTTTGATATAACCAGAGTGCGGATAATTTTTGACTCTCCCTCATATATATATTTTTTATCCACAGCCCTGTTGATTTCTCAATACTGACTGCTCAGAAGCTATTGATGTATTGCCACACTGCCAAAACATGGTATTGGTGCTAAAAACGTCTCACCTACAGTAGGTGATGAAGTGAACTTTCACATAGGATTTTTCATAAAACTTCGTTAATATGCATACACATATTTAGATTTTTATCAAATAAAAAGAAACACATTTGCTAAATACAACTTTTTTTTTTGTTTATTCAAATCTTTTAATGATCTTAATTGTAATTCAGATAAAACTCGGTCGATTTAGATTCCACATGAAAAGACATAAACGTGAAAAAGTGTATTATTCTAAAAATGCTAAATTGTTACGATATTGCAACATGAATTTAACATGGTTACGGACACTAAAGATCTTTTTGCTTTTTAAGCTTTTACCAAAAACTGGAATGGTTTAATTTAAGCAATAGTACATCTAGAAGCTTACACCAATTTTAATACTCATATACTCATATAAATACTCTTAAAAATGTAAAAAGAAATAGCATTTTAAATGATGATTATTGTTTGAAGCGAGACAGTATGACACTGAAAAATGGCCATTTTTGGGGCGCATATAAAATCATCTCTCCAAAAAGGCTGAAGTCAACAACCTGAAATTTTTAGGGAAGTGAGATCGGTCACTTCCATGTTGCAGAAACTTCCAAAGTAGCTTCTTTGGCACACACATTTTCTGTATTGTATGTATTAATGTCTTAAATGTGATCATAACCAATACTCTGTACTGTGCTAGTCCTAATATTACAAACCATTTCTTTAGTAACGACTTGCATGTAACGACTGAAATGAGGGAAAGTGTTATGATTAACAAACATCTTGTGGTGCAAGTGCAATCGATCCTTCCATCCTTGGTTATTGTGGGTTTGGAGTTTATCCCAGGGCACAAGGTCAAGGTGGGATCCACCCTGCATGGGGTGCCAACGCATTACAGGGCAAAAGCACACACACTCACCCAACACCCGATCACACATTACTGGAAATTTGGAAACCTCGATCAGCCTACAAGGCATGACTGTTTTTAAAAAACTGAGTACCCAGTGATATACAAACTCCACACACACACACACACACACACACACACACACACACACACACACACACACATGCAGACTTACTACAGAAATGAGTACTTTTAATACAAACCTTGCAGCCAGAGATATCGTAGGAGCTTCTGCCACAGAATATTAAGAATTAAGCAGTGCTGTTGTATAAAATATTTTCAATTATTCTATGGCCACTTAAAAGTGAGGATAAAATGGCTCTCAAACACAAGCTGTAACCGTGAATCCAAAGTAAATGCAGCATTGGGTAAAGAGATGCCAAACCTGACCAGCGTTCAACACACACGCCCTTTCACTTCAGCACAGTCGGCTAGGGTTTCTCCTGACCCTAAAATGTCAACCATCAGGCCAGCGTATCCCGAGCTCAGCCATTAGCACCTGGCAGCGGTAGAGGAAGTTTTAAACGCACACACATGCACAGTTTCACTTGCTCGATTACTATAAAGACGCCTGAATGCTTCATAGACCTGCTTATCTTGATGGTTTTCCTCAGACTTCACATACACAAGACGAGAGAAGTGCTCAACACGGACACGTTTGCAAACACACACTCACACACACACACACCGAATAAGTCCTCAAGGCACTAATCCGAACAAGCCGCCTTTCATGCCTCTTGATCTTTATCTCAAATGTTAAGGCAAGTGCACCGGCTCTCTTGTGCCGTGACTCTTGGCGAACAGCGGCTCCTCGATTAAATTTCAGTTCCGTCAATTGATGAGACAGAGAAGGTTAACTCCCTCGTCTCGTGTTCTGAACTTCTCCAAGCGAGGCTTTTCTCATCTCGTGTGTCGGTTTCAAAAGCGACGGGCACTTTGGAGAAACAGCTTGATAAGTGAATCCAAAAAACGTGTTATTTGATGATGTTCAATCTTGTTAAGAGAGAAAATCATCACTTTTGCTTTTCATGGAAATCTGACAAACAACACAAAACAAAAACTCATCATCTCTTGCTCACAGCCTTCCTCTGGACTGGAGTGTGTCAAGGCAAATGTTCCCACAAGGACAGTTTTCATGTGTTATTAGTGTCATTTAAAATAATAACTTATGAGGTGCGTTCAAGTCAAAGCCGGACTCTTGATCTAGAACGCAGTTATGAGAGTAAAAAGAGTCCCAGTGGTTCACTAGTGCTTGGATACTATCTAGATAGAAAGTTTTCTCAGTACGCCAGAGCCATGACGGAGCCACTGCCTGCTTCAACTCTGTAACGCCGGCCTCCCAGGAACTCCTTTCATGGCTTGGAGCGAGGTCAGGACTGTATGCAGGACGTGGGAATTAGTCCCAGACAAGTTCCTGTAACGTGCAAGTGGTGCTACTGATTGATTGTGTGTACAGTTCCCACAGACAGATGCATCTCGTCCAAGTTTTTTATTAAGGTTCAGACGTTCCATGTTCTGAATGTTCACAGGAGCGACTGCAGCGCGCCCCACAGAGCCACCTCGGCCGGGATCGTCATTCACTTGCCTTCTTTAAAACGTTTGCACTGTTCCAGTGTTTTGCTGCGGCTAAGAATCTCATCTCCGTATTGTGAGATTTATGCCTTCATTCTTCAGCTCATGTGAGGACAAGTCCTGGTTTGGAACACCCTTTTATAGAAAAAAAAAAAGAAAAGATTTGACCCAACTCGTTTGTAAATGAATTATTTAATTACACAATCAATTTGTGGGTTTGGAAAGAAGGAAAAAATTTGTCATTGTGAAAACAATCCCATAATAATGATGATGACAACGACGACGATGACGATGATGATGATGACACGTTCCTACAAACGAGTCCAGAATCGATCATGGGTATACAATATGGGACAACTTTGAAAACGCCTCAAGATAATTTTTTTTTTTTTTGGTATCGTTATTCCATCTCCAATATGACTCATAAATGCTCCGATTCATTGTGATTCACACACACACAGACTTCTTTGTTTCTGTTGTTCTTTTATTCATGCTTTCTCACTTTCAGCTACAATAAGGGCGTAACCAAGGGCACATATCGGTTCATACAATAACAGCACAGTGTGTTTAGTGTATAATCTACACGAGCTGACATTCCTGCTCGATGACTTTAGATATTTTCTTCCCTAAACAAATCACATCGATTAACCTTTAAAGGAACGGGTGTGATGTAATCGATCACAGGAAAGACTTGTCTAATATTAAGTCTGCGGTTTCTGCTCTTAAAAACAAGTAATGGGTTTATAAACCTGACTGCGAGGCTGTTTAGAAAACTTCATGTCGGCCCTCCCTGGATTGGCAGGTCTAACAGGACCAGACTCCGGGTGTTGTCGTTCTCAATTTTTTCCAGGTTTTGTGGGTGTAAACTGACAGTTCTCTAAATGTTTTTGAGTGTTTGAAAGCTCTCCTAGGACCCAAGGGGCGTAAATCGTCACGCACAGCCCTCAAACCGTCAAGCTGCTTAATACCTCAACTCAAGTTAAACTCTGTCGGTGATGCCAGAACTTTTTGTCCAGGACTGACACAAGTTGAAGGGAACTTTAGCTGAGAATCCCGGTATTATTGATTACATTATATTTTTTTAATTAGACTCGACAGGCAAAAAAAATTGCGCATGGACCATATTTGTTTGCGAAAAAAAAAGTTTGATTTGATACATGCAACATCTCAACAACTAAATTTGCTCAATGTCTGTGTATATATGGATATGATGAACTGGCTCTATTCATTAACCTTGTAGCTCTATTTTGGATGTTTGAATAATATAACATGGATGGAAACATGAATGACTGACCCAATAGGAATTTTTTGCTAGTCAAAACAGTGCGGTGATGTTAATTTGGCAATGCTCCGGATGTTGGAGCACCCATAGTATTAAGTTGTTTTTGAAAATTAGAATGAATTGACGAAATGACGTCAGACCGGCTGTCAACTAAAATACTTCCTTGGAGCACTCAGTACAGTAATTTGGGAGCTATGATGCACCTCGCAGTAATATTTTCAAAAGAAAATGAAAGAGATGGATATCTGAACCCTCTTGGAAAGTTAAAGGTCCCATATTTCTTCATAACTCAAACTCGTTTTTATTTTACTCCTCTTCCAAGTGCAACATTTCAGTGTCTAAGGTAAATGAGCTACTGCTGAGCCACACCCCTCCAGCGAAGAGCAGATCTGTTCAACAAGGCGGGTTAGGCGGAGGAGGGGCTCTTCTTATATGAGGTCACAATAGAGGGGAAAATCTCATTCTTTTTGCCCTGGCCAACACAAAAACACTAAAAGGACAAAAAGTGTTTGTTGTTTATGCACCCAGACCGGAGACCCATCTGAATGGCAAAAATGTCGTGAAAGCGAATTTTTGCAGATGTAGTTGGACATTGTGTGAATGGACATTAAGCTGCAAGAAACGCGGAAAATAAATGTTGCAAGTTATATCCTTCGTTCAACGTTCTCTCATCACATTTTCAACAACCTTTCAGACCTATCAGAACAAAAAAAAGTAACCTTTATTTTGAAATCGTATTATTATTATTTATTTATTTTGACATTGTATTTTGGCTGAATGACGCCGCAGCATTATTACAATTATATGACGATGGTCATTGAACATTAGGGTTCCAGCTGTGCAGTGGTTTAAACCTCAAAACTGTTGAATGAATAAAACAATAAAACCAATGAATAAAATTCAGAAATGTGCATTTTATTAGTGCCTTTCCAGTAATCCATCGTTGGTTGCTTGGATTATAAATAAAATCTACATTAAAATGCATTGATGCAGAGACCGGTATGGGATACGAGTCCCTGCTTACCCTGCTTGTTTATCCCTACTTGGTAAGATGCAATAGTACCAGGCAAGTCTGGTAAACATGAGCAGAAGACGTGAAATAAAACAGATCCGGATGTCTTACGCTATTAATGATGAATCAAAGCAGAACAAACTGTACTGTGTGAAAATGAATAAGAAGATGCACTACAGAATCTCTACACAATACAAGAATCGCTAAAAAAAAAAAAACAAGAGCCAGGTGTCATGAATCGATCGATACACACAAAGGTACTCGAAAGGCGGAGCAATGAGAAACGGTCACATGATAAATGCGGATAAAACATTGTACGTCTTAAACATAAATGAATTAGGTAGATTATTTTATTATCAATATCAATCTGCATAACTCAAGCTTTTTGGTGTTTCCTCCACAGTCATGTCCAAAAGTTAGTGCCCCCTCTTTTTTTTGTGTGTGTAAAAGCATAATAAAAATCAAATGATCTCAGTATTCGGCAAATACAAGCTCAGACAAGCAAGAACATATAAACTGTTTTTACCTGCCATTATTTATTAACAAAAATGGAACCAAAGAAAACATCTGGGTAATACTTACCCACTATGATTCGATTATCAGCAATAACTTAAAGTAAATATTTCTTGTACGACTTTCTCAGTCTCTCATATCGTTTTGGCCCATTCGTCTTTACAACATTGCTTCGGTTCATTGAGGTTTTTGGGCGTTTGTCTTGAATATTTCCATTTGTGAATAATCTCCCTCACTGTAGAATGTTAAAGTCCAAATTGTATGGAAATGATTGTGTAACGCCTTCCAGATTGATGTGCAGCAGCAATCGCTTCTCTGAGACCATTGCTTACAGTATGTCTTTCCCTCTTGGCATATTTGTGTTAACACACACCTGTATGCTCCAGACCAGCAAACTGACAAAACTTCTGCTTTTATAGAGGTCTGCAAACCTAATCAATGGGTGATGATTAGCAGCACCTGGCTACAACTTAAATAACCCTCTTAAATCCCATGGAAGCAGTATGGGGTACTTGGTTAAATTTTTCTGAGATGAATAATATACTGGTGAAAAACATTGTATGTTTGAGGTTGAGAATGTGGCTAATACAGAAACCCTCTACGATCAGATTTTTTTTTTCATCATGTTTTTGCATAATTGAAAGAGTGGGTACTAACTTTTTGAGCCTGACAATACTCGCGGCATTAGCTTACCAACCTGTGAATAAAGTTACTGTGAAAATCTCAGTTTCTGCCTGTTTTGACACTTTATTAAGTTACTCCCAATTCTGACCCCTCTCTCCTTATGCCTGACCCTTTACTGAATCACAAGACACCGGTCTAAACTGATCCTAAGTGCTCAGGGGGCATGTAGCCACTGCTTTTAAACGCCTCCTGGGTCAGAGGTCGCCATTTTCCCCGTCAGCCAAAAGCGACCCCCCCCCCCCCCCCCACACACACACACCTAAGCACAAATCCCAAAACCTCAGATCCACCCAGATGAATAAGTCCATCAGGGAATGTCTCCCTTAAGTGCTCCCTTTGTGCGGAGCGTGAAGTGTGGATCAGCTCGGCCATGACCCCTCTCAAGAGCGCGTCCCAAGAGAGGGCCGAACGGGTCGCCGGGGGTCAAGAGGGATGCCCTGTAGTTTACTCAGAACCCCGAGGGCACGTTGCGATCCCGAGTTATTTCTTCCTCCTTTCTTAGTCTCGTTGCGCTTTCCTTTTCTAATGGTGTGGGAGTGAAGCGCGAGTGGTGTCGGAGTCTTCGGGGTCGCGCGTTTGTCCCCTGGTCCTGTTATGGAGAGGTTAAAAGCTTGCCCTTACAGACCGATCGAAAGATTGAGGTGGTGGAGAGAAAAACAGCGAGATGTCAGGATGACAAACCGGTCTCACGGTTCCAGAGGCGTGAAAATGTGAACTCTTGATCCGCATTAATCTGAAATATTATCCAGAGAAGAGTATAATGCTACTTTATTTGAACTTGAAAGCAACATTAATTGTTCATTAGCTAGCCTTTAAAGTTCTCGCCCAGAAACTCGACAGTTAATATGGAAGGCGTGACAACATCAATGTGGAAAAAAATGCGTGTGCCTTTATACTTCCTGCCGGAGATATTTCATCCTGAAGGCAAATTAAGAACAAGCTGGCAAGATAACTAATGAACGCTAATTAATGCTGTAGAAACATTTTTCATTCTGTGTATTGTTTTTTTTTTTTTTTTTGTTAGATTAAAAATACAATGTGGTTGACGTGTTTCCACTCTATTAATTGTAGGTGAAAAAGGAAACCGTATGTCATAATGACGGTTATAATGACACGGAATCACGGAATGAACAATTGTGCCAAGTGGGCGGAGCTTTCACCCTTTCCTTTTGCACTTTCAGATAATGATGTGTTCGCCGCTGAACAAAAACAATTAAAGAGAATGGATGGTGTATATGGTATATAAATAAAAACAACAATAATAATAATAATCTTAATACTTCAAAGATAAATCGATGTGACCGAATTGTGGTTTCTTCCTGTTTTGTGTTGTCTTAACGTAGGGAAAGAAACGAAGGGCTGAGAGGAAGGAAAGACATAAAAAAGAGGTGCAGGCTGGTAGAGCACTTAATCTCAGGGTGGTTCTCAGGAATCTTGGGACATAGCTGCAGATCACTCACCTGTGCTGGCCTTGAACACATGGCTCGTTAACTCGTGAGCTGCCGTGCACCAGGCGGGGCCCTCAAGGCACCAGAGAGAGAGAAAGTGTGTGTGTGTGTGTGTGTGTGTGTGTGTGTGTGTGTGTATGGGTGCATGGGAGAGATTTGAACAGAGACAAACGTTCTTCTATCAAACAGACAGTAACTTCAGTCTTCTCTTTAACTTTTCATTTTACATATTTACGTACTTTTAAAAAAATATTATATATTTATTTTTATAGAATAATAAAAAAAGTTGAAAAAAATGTGTACAGTTGCACCAAAAATATTAATATTTTATTGTATTTTTATTAGCAACATTCCAAATATTGTGTTTATAATATCATGCAAGATATAAATTATATTTATTTTTATTATAAATTATACTTTTTATTTAATAAAAATATTTACATTTATGAAAATATAATGTCATAAATATAAACATGAATATTTCATTATTATTATTATTATTATTATTATTATTATTATTAACAATAATAATAATAAGAATTGAGTATTTATATAAAACAATAACACTAATAGAGCACATGTATAACTATATTTTTTCTCTATGTTAACCAAAATGTTTACATTTAATAATTTTTGTTTTTGTCAATTGGCTTTTTCATTCCTCTTGTCTGTGTGCTTTAAAATAGCAAAAACCTATTTTTGAGAGAATTTTATCCTCTACACAACATTTTTATTTTTGCGTCACTCGCGCAGACGATACCGATCTTGACATGTTGGACAATTTTTTTTTGTCTTTGACCTTCGACCTAATGCTTTGGTCCTCAGGGAGCGGCTCTCAGGTGGTCGTGGGTTTCTCAGCTTTCCTGAACGGCCACTACACGCCAGCGGACCTTACAGGAGACGTGGCCGTGTCCTACAGTTCACCCACAGGTACACACTCACTCACTCACTCACTCACTCACACACACACACCCTAAGACACAATAACACCATGCTATTCTGGATTTTGTTGCATGTTTTTAACACCACCTATGTTTTTTTTTTTTTTTTTGCTAAATAAATAGCAGACTGTTGTAAATTTATTAATAATATAAAAATTATAACAATCTAAATCTAAAATATAAATATATAATAATATAAATATTTAATATTGTGGATATGACGGCAAGTCATATCCATGGAAGTCAAGATATTTTACAGATATCTGGGTTTCTCCATTAATAACAATTATCGTTGATTTGAACTTAGTTTTTTCCTTTGTATTCATTTTTGTAAAATTCTCCAGCACACATCTACTTTCATCTGAGGCTCATATTATCAGACGTGTTTATTTCAAGTTCATGCTGTTGAACTCTTGATTCTGATTGGTTTTAATGTGTCGCTTCCATAACACTGTTCTGAGTGGACAGATCTTTATTCAGCTGTAACCTGATCATTTAACTTCCACGAAGTACCTCCAAATGGATAAAAAGTACATTTTTCTTTTGTTATTCATTATTATTTCTTCTGCAAGTGTTATTTTTTTCGCCCTGAGATTTGCTCAGGATGTCGATCAGTTTCCTATAACAGCATGTTTTATTCCTTACATCATTACATTTTTTCAGTCTTTAAATCTACACCCTATACGCTTAAAATATTTATTATGAACTTATAATGTATTTAAGAAATATCACGAGAGGAAGTGCTGTGATGCGGTTGTATGCACAAGGGCGCAGCCCGATCATCAGTGCAGTGCTGAAAATCAGTACAACAGCATGACCTCGAAGGTGACATAGCTGTTATACACCATTTATCATCAACATATTATGATTTGTATGTTTATTTCAAAAGTTATTTTGTTCCGCCAACACTCATCCTTTCTCCACGACTGGCAGAGCTGGCGACTAACAATTAGTGTAATTAACGATTGCCAGAACACCTCTGATGTGGGGTGATGCATACCTTATAGTTAAACGTCATAGTGCTGTTATACTCTATATCAGAACCCGTGGAATGTCGCTCATTTAATCAGATTACTCGGTCAGAACTAACTGTTATATAATATTCATTATATCAGAACTCTCATGTATTCCTTATTGCTTTTAAATGTCGAAACTTGTTCTTCACACAGGACATGCTTATAACGTCACACTTCCAAGAGCCTTCAGAAAAGATCATGTTTTAAAAAGAGCAGAGCGGCTATTACAAGTTGGAAACTCTGTTACTGTAGTTCTAACATGACATGAACGCCATTTTTGTCTTCAGTCATAGTGAATCAGTTGAGACCTTCTACATTTTGTCTCTTTTGAACAATAAAGACTTTTCAGTTCTCCGGGCGAACATACTGTATCCACCAAGCTCCACATTCTGAGAAGCATCGTCCATGCGAGTGTATGATGACGCTCCTGGATCCAGGCTGCGTTCACGTTCTGGAAGACATTATCCCCGTCCCTCAGCGAGCCTCTTTATTTTCCGCGCAAATGTCACCCTACTTTTTACGATTATTTTGCTGAATTCGAAAGCCGCACCGAGAAAAAGTGAAAAGTCCGCCGTTTGTGCCGCTGTTTCCTTTGGACGGCGTTCAGGTTGGCAGAGGCTCATGGAAAGCTTCCTAAACGAGCTTTAAATCTGAACTCTTTTTCATTTTACGATTATCCCCCTAAAAATAAGTGAGTGGAAAGGCTGTCTGTTTCTCAGGCTGACATATTAGATCACAAGTGGAACCCGGTTCTTTTTCTCTCTCTCTCTCTCTCTCTCTCTCTCTCTCTCTCTCTCTCTCTCTCTCTCACACACACACACACACACACACACACACACACACACACACACACACACACACATCCTGCCATTTAACACTGACTTGTTACAGAGAGGGAAAACCACACTCACAATGAACATTAAAAACTGTACAGTGAACACACACACACACACACACACACACACACACACACACACACACACACACACACACACACACACACCAGATCATTACCGCACTCTGTCTATATATACAGTTGAATAATTCGACTTTAATATATAGGGTATTAATGTCAGGTATCAAACTGGGAGGACTCTGAAAGAGTAAAATGCGATGTTTGTCATTGCAAGGAGGCGTGTCCTTTCTTTATCAGTCCCAGTAAAGGGGGCGTGTCCTTTCTTTATCAGTCCCAGTAAAGGGGGCGTGTCCTTTCTCTATCAGTCCCAGTGAAGAAGGCATGTCCTTTCTTTATCTCTCCCAGTGAAGGTGGCATGTCCTTTACTTATTAGTCCCAGTGAAGAAGGTGTGTCCTTTCTTTATCAGTCCCAGTGAAGGAGCCAGGTCCTCTGTGTCAGTGTAAGTGAAGGAGGCGTGTCCTCTGTGTGTCAGTACCAGTAAAGGAGACGTGCCCACACACCTAAAACCACGTGCAGAAGTCAGTCCACTCCCAAACTGCTCTGGTTTAAGGTATAAACCACATACTTCACATTCACTCACACTCACGCAGAAGTCCACAGGGCAGCCGCCTGTGTCACATTAGCACCTGCTGTCACCATGCCAGCATGACTCTTAACACCCTCCACATAACCCGGGCCAGAAAAAAAAAAAAGAAAAACAAACATCGGTAAAAGGATTAGCATCTGTCAAGACCACTTAGAAAACCACTCAGCTGGGATTTATACACTTTTAAAAGCCTTGTCTTGTGTAGATGCTTTGACAGACTGAACAGGCCACAGTGGCGAGCTCAGGTGCGATGCAGCTTTCTACACTCTCTTACCTTTTAGACATCAGCCCTAGTAACCTGTGTAGTGAGTGAGTGAATATTGCACAGCATCTCTCAGCACTGAGCTGCAACAAGCGCGTGGAGCCGGGTCTCAGATGTCGGATTTCATCAGCTCTAGCAAAGCGTGCGATCCAAAACGGGTAGCATCAAAATACAAACCTTACACTGACGCTAACACTCCGGTGTGGGACGTAGCCGAGGTGTTTTCAAGAAAAACAACGAGAAATAAGAACTGAAACACATTTTGGTAATAAAGTTGTACAGCAGATTTTATCATTAAAGTCTAGTAGCTAATAAATGACAATGAAAAAACTCTGCTTTTACCATATTTGTTCATCATATTCAAATGAAAAAACAGACTTGCATATTCATGTGTATGCATTTTTTTTTTTAAACAAAACTATGCTATACACCATGGTATTTTGTCAAATAAAGGGATACTTGCTGTTATTTTAATAATCATTGCTAATTTTCCTCATAATAAAGACCTTTGTTGTGGGTATTTATTTAAGGATATGTCCTTTCCTATATGTACAGCACATCAACTAAATTTATTTACACTTTACAGTGGTTATAATTGTCCGTTCAGAACTGTCGAATCCAGACAGTGAACCCAAACAAATCCCCCGACAAATGTAACTTTGTCCCCTCTAGTGATAAACCCTTGAGGTAAGAACATGTTTGTGTAATCTGAAACATGTCCTATAAGCTCTGCAGTGGACGATCTGGTCCCAGATCAGTGTAGGAGAACTTTCAGCTGTAAGCAATTTTAATCTGTGATTATTTCCAGGTTAAAAATCGACTTCTTGGGCAGCGTTGACAGATTTAAACGTAAGCTCGCCAGCACTGTAGGTAACGCTGTCGAGAGACGTCTTGTGCTTTCAGAAGCGCGGTTTGAATGACTGATGTGGCCGTTACTTAAAATGCCTAGCTCTGTACGCAATGGCAGTTTTTCCTTTTAGCGAATAAATAAAGAGCCGAAGCCCTTCCAGGGAGGCACAAGGGCTCGCCGGGGGTAGTTAGAATTTCCGTTAGAGCGCGAAGGAGGTGCGTACTCGTAGACAGCCATGCCACATCGAGTCCTGCAAGAGTCCTGAGACGTTTCCAGCTTCATCTCAGGTGTTATTTCAGAAGGTGTGACATGCCTGCGAATTGTTGAGTGCCGTGGCAGCTATAATGACCCCAGGCAAAGGAAACCTAAGATCTTAAAGGCTTTTAAAACTGAAGTGAAATCCTGTCAGAACGAAAAGCAGGGTTTTACACTGAGCAACAGTTTTCTTCCTTTACCTTTTGACTTTTGCGCGGACTCCCGAAACAGGTCAAGTCTTAAACAGAGGGCTTACAGCGTCATCAAATTTGTACAAATGTCCACTTTTCATATATGAATGGACAGAGTCCCAGAATATTTCCTTTGTAGGAGTCTTTCCTATCATTACCAACTGGCTGTTTTTTAGTTAGTGCACTAACTAAAGATATGAAGTGTCTAGAATATTTAGGGTGGTTATGTTTTAAACTAAACACTCGCATCAAAATGACAGGTTTACTGAAGGTCCTCCTTTCACTGAGCAAAAGCAGAAGTGCCTCCACCAGAGCAACCACAAACTTTTTTTCTTTTTTTTTTTGTTATAAAGATTTTTATCTTTTATTTAGTGTTCATTCAGTGTAGAGACTTGATCATAAAGTATATGAAAACATTATCCGGACAGAAAGATGAAAAAAAAAGGATCAGCTGATACAATCAGGTTTCAGTATCGGTATCAAAAATGGAAAATTCTAGTTCCGGTACTTCACAAGTGCACACCTCACATCATATCCCATTGCTGGAACTAAAATAAGGTATACTTCAGAATTAGAGATGTGTGATTCAATCAGTTACGCAATTTAAGCGTTCTTTTGTTGGTCAGTTTTCGGTTCAGAATCGATTCACACTTTTTTAATTATTTAGATAAACTTCTAACTTGTTAAGTGCTCTGAAAAATATACTCCAGCTTTTGCAGAAAATACAAACCGCTTCCATGTTCCACAAACCATAAACACTCTTCTTCTTCTTTTAAGTTTTATGGACAGTTGGTGCAATACTGCCACCTACTGGACTGGAGTGTAAAACCTAAGATTAGCAGGAAAAACCAAAAGTTATTGCTTCACAGCACACAGTAACAAGTTACAAAGCATATCAGTGTTTATTAGATTCTTTATTACTTTTTATTACTTCAAAGCCTGTAAGAAATACAGCTGCTGGAGACAAATCAGACAGTGAACTAATTAAAATGTTAATTGTCGTGTACACAACCATACATGGGCAGTAAAATGCTTATACGACTGTCTTTGACCTAACATAGAAAAACGACACAGAAAATAGAATTACACTCCAAATGAAAATGTTCGGCTAGAAAATACAATTAAATTAAAGATTTGTACTTAAAAAATTAATTTAAACTGGAAATGACATTACAAAATAATATAGAAATTAAAATTTATCAAGGAACAGAATTTACAAAATGAAAGTATAATGTGAGAAGTATAAAAGTATTAAAATGTAAAAATATAGCGTGGATATGATGGCAGCTGTATGATTTAAAACAGGGGGCATGAAATGATAATATACGTGTGTCAGCAGCAGGGTGATTGTCCATATATGCATATATATATATATATGCATGCATACAAGACCAATATTATGTTTGTACATTAGTTCTACCAGATGTACAGTACATTGGGAAGTCTTGCACAGGTTGTGTCTCTCTATGTCAGATTGTCTGTCTTTGAGAAGAATGCTGGGCAAAATAATGTAAAAGTTGTTTTTGCCTCTCTCACTCTCTCTCTCTTTACGCTGCCCGTGACAGAGCTGAACCCGGCAGGTGAGTGACCGCCTACTGACAGGAAGGACTAAATCAGTGTTTATGTTCATTTGCACCATAGTTTACCAATTTTTGCCCATGAGCAACCAGTTCATCAATTCAATTGTCATCTTAATTCATTCGATATATTTGTATAGCTGTTCTCACTCCATATCCTTTAAAATCTAGTATATTTGAAAAGAAAAGTTTCACTGTACTTTAATGTATATAGGACAAGTAAAGGCCTCTGGTATAGACTGATTTAAACATGGCCTTTTATGTGACCGCTGTTCTTCTTAATGCAAATTCGTTTACTCTCAGGAACACGGTATACGGATGACATTTGGAGTGGGATGCAGTGCCAGCACTGGCCTGTAAGGGGTGGTAGAGGTCCCATCAGATACAATAACACTATAAAGAATAGCTCATGGCACCCATGGCTGTTGAGGAACAACAGAGTGGGTATACCATCAACCCCAATCAATTTCTAGCAAATACACATTTCTGTGCAACACTGGCAAACTCTAGACTCCAGGAAATCATTTTATTTCCACAAGGATTCGTACAAGGATTTGAAATGAGACAACAAGTGTTTCGAAATCACCCAAAAACCTGAGCTCAGATCAGGTTTGGATAAAAAGTATAGAATGGGTTTGATTCCCTTGGAAAGATCGACAGATCGAAAAGGTTCGGTAAATTATTAGTAGTTATTTTCCCCCATTATCTTAAACCCTTTGTCCAGCCGTCACCTCTTAAAGATCAACTTTTCAGTTGTTGTTTTTTTAAAGTCAGTCCAAAGTGGGTGTACCCAAACATCATCATGAGGCTTTGTTCATGCCACGTTATCTTGGTGAAAGTGACATGAGCTGAGCCGTGTTGATGCTCTGCAGCTCTGGTTACCTGGCAAGACGTTACAGGACAGGATTAGGGTAGCAGTGGGGAGCGTAGCTGCTGATATCTGTGGAAATACCAGGGACTAGATTGAGCAATCAGTCCTCTTGATATTACTTACTGTATTTGTCCAGGATGAAGGAAAATCTTTGAGCCTCATTTGCACCTAAGGGGAAAGTTTAACTTGAGCAAAAATGTACAGATAGACAGACTGTTATTTATAACTTTCCGTTCTTCTTCTTCCCTGGGTCCATCAGATTAGGATCTCAGACCTCTGTGGCATATTTTTGCCTTTTATTTTTTTTTTGTGCTTGGTCTGTTAGTAAAAAGTTGTCCTGTATGTCTATGCTACCAGGAGTTCCACGAGTCGCCCAATGCAAGTTTGCGCTGCCCCTCTGCCTGGTTTGCTGCCCTACCACTGCCTCCAAGAATGCCAAGTACAAGATTACTGTGGACACCAACAAACCTCCTATCAATCTCAGTCACGCCTTCCCAGGTACACCATCCCAATATGTACTACTTGCTATCAATCTGAAGGTCATCTATGTAGGAGACCAGTGTGTCAGCATAAGCTAATTTGTTTTACGAACAGTCCTCGGTACAGTCCCACAGTCCTTTTGGTAATATATCATTAAAAATAACCTGCAAGATGTAAGTATCGATTCCCTCAATCCCCTTCCCTGAATGCCGAGGGGAAGTTGACGAGGAGTGTGTTGGAATGCTGGACCTGCCTGTGACATTCGCTTGTTTTATTTTAGAACAGCAGCCTTTAAACGAGTGATGTCCATCATCACATTTTCAAGGAGCTACAGTGTGGAAGGAAACGGCTTTGGTATTGACTTCCACACGGTCACAGCCAAGTGAAATCTAAACAGTCATCTGGGCTACATCCCCCACGGAAACTCCACGCTGACACACGGAGAGTTTAATACCACCATTTAGTGGAGTGTTTAGTCCCCATGTACACAAGCTGAAGTAGAGTATTTATTGAACTTCTACACATTGTTTAGAAATATTTTAAAGCGGTAGGATTTATTCATGGATACGTTGGTATGTCATTAAGGAAAAAGGGCATAAAATTCAGACCAGGAGCTCCATTACTGATCGTAAGATTAAATGTGAGTTCAAGTCTGAGTATCGTTAAGCTGGAACCTGGAGCCTTGTACAGTTATGTCCTGTCAGAATTACAGTTTTGTGAAAAGGTGTTTGTCGCTTTCTGATTTTTTTTTTTTTTCATATTTGTCACACTTAAATGATTGAGATCATCAAACATTTTTTTATTACACAAAGATAACCTGAGTAAATATATGGTTTTAAATGATGATTTCATTTATTAAGGGAAAAAAGCTGTCCAAACCTGCCTTGCCCTATGTTGCAAAAAATTATTGTCCTCTAAACCTAATAACTGGACGTGCCACCCTCAGCGGCAACAACTGCAATCAAACGTTTGCGATACCTGGCAACGATACCTCCTCGCTGTGGAGGAATTTTGGCTCACTCTTCTTTTCAGAATTGTTTTAATTCAGACACATCGGACGGTTTTTCGACCATGAACAGCCTGTTTAATTGGACAAGTTTGAACTATGACTAAGCCACTCCAAAACCTTGATTTAGTTTTTTTTTCAGGTGTTCTGGATCATTGTCCTGCTGCATAACCCAAGTGCACTGTAGCTTATGGTCAAAAACTGATGGCTGGACCATTCTACTTCAGGATATTCTGATAGAGCACCAAATTCATTGTTCCATCAATTGTGGCAAGTCGTCCAGGTCCTGAAGCTGCAAAGCTTTTCCCAGACCATCACACGACCACCACCTTGTTTCTGATGTTATGATGTTCATTTTATATTTACTCTTTGCGTAATATTACAATTTGTTTGATGATCTCCCTCATTTTAAGTGTGACAAATATGCAAAAAAAATCAGGACAAATACTTTTTCACAGAACTGCATATATATATATATATATATATATATATATATATATATATATATATATATACAGTACAGACCAAAGGTTTGGACACACCTTCTCATTCAAAGAGATTGAATTTGTATTATGGCAAGAAAAAAGCAGCTAAGTGAAGAAAAAAGCGAGTGGCCAACATTACTTTAAGAAATGAAGGTCAGTCAGTCCGAAAAATTGGGGAAACTTTGAAAGTTTCCCCAAGTGCAGCCACAGAAACCATCAAGCGCTACAAAAAAACTGGCTCACATGCGGACCGGCCCAGGAAAGGATGACCAAGAGTCACCTCTGCTGCGGAGGATAAGTTCATCCGAGTCACCAGCCTCAGAAATCGCAGGTTAACAGCAGCTCAGATCAGAGAGCAGGTCAATGCCACACAGAGTTCTAGCAGCAGACACGTCTC
>JAAGKR010000921.1:116441-153410 GCA_011419295.1 Clarias macrocephalus
ATCCGAGTCACCAGCCTCAGAAATCGCAGGTTAACAGCAGCTCAGATCAGAGAGCAGGTCAATGCCACACAGAGTTCTAGCAGCAGACACGTCTCTAGAACAACTGTTAAGAGGAGACTGTGTGAATCAGGCCTTCATGGTAGAAGATCTGCTAGGAAACCACTGCTAAGGACAGGCAACAAGCAGAAGAGACGCGTTTGGGCTAAAGAACACAATAAAGAACACAATAAAGAAAACTCTTTGAATGAGAAGGGGTGTCCAAACTTTTGGTCTGTACTGTGATATAAAAGAAAAAGCTTACATTTTCAGTCTCAATAGCTCCAGTTTCCACATCAGCACATCTGTCAAGCCTTTTTGGTGATGGGAACATTGCAGAAAGTCATCTCCTCATTATCAGCTGTGTATGATGGGTTATCTGGTTGTGGTGAGCGGGTGACGGAGGGGACAGCATTGGCACGGCAGACAGGGGGCCGCATGGACTCCGAGATAAAAGCAGGGGCCGAAAGCAGGAGGGCAGATAAGGGGCACCGCTATTGTGCTCACTTCACCTTGACTGGCGTCCTGTAGGGAGATAAGAGCGTTTATCTCTGTCTGACATCCCTCCTGCCACAAAGTAGGACAGTCTGAGAACTGTGTGTGTATGAAAGTGGGATGTGTAGCAACAAATGGAAAAAAAAATCTTGTTGCTTTTTTTGTTTGTTTTCATGAACTGCTTTTCATTGTATTATTTAAAGAAAAAATTTTCTGCTTATTTTAATGAAGAATTTTCAGGGAAGGCTGAGGATAAGGAAGGTAACGCCCTGGCCTTCCAGTTTATCGCTGGCTCTCGGGTCACCGTCCTGGCCTCCAAAACATCCCGTGAGTGACGCAAACACACATCCATCAGGGGAAAGAGTCCTGTGATCTGCTTTACGTTAGCAGGGGTTAATTACAGGTGTTGTGGAAAGGTGGGCAAAGGATGATAGCACTGCTTTGTGTGTGGGTGTTTGTGTGAATATGTGTGTGTGTGTGCACGGCCCTCCTGCAGAGCGATACAGGATCCAGAGCGAAAGCTTTGAGGATATATGGCTGGTGGCCAAAGAATTGGTTCAACGTTTCGAGCGGCATTTCTGCAACCTCGGAGTCAAAGATTTCCGCAACAGCTTCTCAGGCCCGATCCCACTAACGGAGTACTTTGAGACCGTGGACCAACACTTTGAGGTGAGGTCTCACATTCCTGGACAAGTCCCGCATAAATATATTTATACAAGGACATATGCAACCTGACATTTGAATTTAAGAGTACAATTACCAAGAGGAAATGTAAAGTATGTTGTCTAAAAAAGTGACTCCACATGACCTCTGGGGTGTGCTCTGGTGTCTGGCATCAGAATGTTAACGGCAGATCCTTTGGGTGCCGTGGTTTGCGGGGTGAAGCTTCCAAAGATTGGACTTGTTTGTCCGCTACATCCTCAGGGTTGAGACCTGGAGATTCAGGAGGCCGGGTCGGTAATCTTGCACTCCTTGCCTGATGGGGCCCCATGTGTAGAGTGCTGTGGTGCACTCGGTGTTCTGATGCCTTTCTATCGTGGCCTACATTGACTTTTTCACCTGCTTTGGCTTCCCTGTGGGAGTGAACTGGACCGGCTGGCTTTTAGTCAAAAATTGTTATCACTCTGGCTGTAGAGTTTATTTTGATTAACATTTAGAAAAGACAAATACATATTCCCTCATAAAAATGTATTAGGCCAAGCTGCAAGACACAGATGCACTGCTGTCTTCGCTTCTTCATCAGAAGTGAATCTTCATCCTCGTACGGCTGCTTTCAGGCAAACAGGTGAAAGTCTGATGGAGCGAGATCAGGACTTTAGGGAGGACGCTTTAACAACTTATAACTTAAAAGTTTTTTTTTTCTCCCAGAGTTGTGCAAGATCACACCGCACCTTGGATAGCAGTCCCCTGTGTTTAATCTGCTCTTGAATAAGCGTCTCACTGTAACGAGCACTGTTGATTGTTGAGCCTTAATTGTTTTCCTGTTAATGTTCTAATACTGCCCCTTGAGAATCCCAGAAAATCGTAAGCATCAGTTTTCCAGCTGATGGTCGACTGGAACTGGAAGACAATGGTTTTCTCGGTCGGCGATTGAGGATGTTTCGGTTCCATTCTCTGCCGTTTACTCTCAGGCTCGTAGTGATAAATCCGTGTCTCATCACGAGTAATGATTCTCTTTAGGAAACTTTCACCTTCCTCAGAGGACCGGTCCTCAGACCACGAAATAAGGTATCCCTGCACGCAGCTCTTCTTTTGTGCACACCCAGTTTTGCTCGCACTGCAGTTAGAAATGTACTGATGTAATGTAGGTGTGAATGATGCTCACACCTACAAAGCAGTGCCTGGGAAGACAGAAGCCTTGAATGGAAAGCGCTGATAAGACAGAAGTTTTAATATAATCAGCGTGTGAATAATTTTTGACTGACACTCCTATAAGAGCAAGTTCAATAACCTGTTCAGTGGCAGAAAACTGACTGGCGGGTACAAGAAACTGTTTTAGAAGTTACAGAGTTATAATGTGAGGGCGGACTGTTATATAATTTTTGACACTTTGGGACAGTAATAAATACGACATTAAATGATGCTTGTGCGTACTTGTAGCTCAGTTTACATATACTTTTACATAAACAGAGATTTTTAAACAGCTCTCTGAGTTTAGGGAACATGTAAACAGTTCAGTCAGAATGAGTTTGCTCTGACTGATGATAAACACGGCTAGCAGTGTGTGTCTTTAATAGTCTGAGAAATGAAGCCACACGGACACACACACACACGAAAACATATGCCCTGTAGTTGTTTTTCTATGCTCTTTGCAGCTCCGAGTGAATGCACAGAAGTACCAGGACCTGCTTTCAGAGCGAGCCGTCCAGTTCAGAGCCATCCAACGGCGACTGCTCACACGCTTCAAAGACAAGACTCCAGCCCCGTTACAGAACCTTGACACACTTATGGAGGGCACTTACCGTCAGGTTAGAAAGCACACACACACACACACACACACACACACACACACACACACATTGTCTTTCCTTAACATTGTAAGGACCTTTAATTTGACATAATTTTTCACGTAGCTAAGTAATAAATATGCTCACAACTAAATGTAACCTTAACCTCAGTAACCAAAAGAAAACTTTTGTCTCTGTTACTTAGTTAGTTATATTGTTTAAGGAGTAACAACAAAAAAATCTTGTTGAGTCCTTCTAAAGGTTCTCACAAGGCCATTTGAATGGTCCCATCCAAGATCTTAAAAAGCATAAACACACACACACACACATTAACTTTGTGGGAACATTAGTATGATATGAACGTTTACATATAGACCTGATATCTGTACAAAATGAATACACACACACATTCTTGGAAATATGAAATACACTCAGTTTGACTTTGTGGGGACATTAGTGCAACACGGACACCTGGATATAAAGAACTTATTTATGAACAAAATTATAATTTACACACACTCATGCGCGCACACACACACACACACACACACACACACACACACACACACACACACACACACATGAAGAACTTTACATAGACCGAATTTATAAACAAAATGATCAGTATCAGTCTCTCTCTCTCTCACTCACTCACTCACTCACTCACTCACTCACTCACTCACACACACACACACACACACACACACACACACACACACACACACACAATCACAGAAACTGGACATTATTGGAAGACAGATCAAACATTTAATAGTGGGAACATGGAACATGGAGACCTTTATTCAGAAACCTAATTTATGTACAGAATGATCATTTACAAAGACACACACACACACACACATGTGGAATTAGGACATTATTGTGACACATTGACATTGTGGGGACAATAGTGAAACATGGAGACCTGTATTTAGAGACCTCATTTATGTACAGAATGATCATTTACACACACACACCCACACACCCACACACACGCACATAGTGCCTTGCACTGAACGAGCACAGATTTATGACGTCTCTCTAATGGGTCTCTTGATGTTACATTACCCTCACAGCTAATAGCTCAACCTTTCACTCTTGACTAACATTCAGTAGGCACATATGGAAGCTCCACTAGTGTGTTTGTACTCGTTTTTTATTTTTTTTCCATGTGCCGTCATAAAACTGATTAGCACTTTGCGAGATCTGTGTGATTACAAAGTGATGGTCCTCTGAAAGAGCTGTTTACTGCAGTGACACAGGGCCACTCCCTCCTAACGAGCACCGATTTGCATTAGGAAGATTGTGATTAATCATGCAGATGCATGTTTTTAAAAGTGAGTAGCTGTAGAATTTAGCAGAAAGGTATAGGAAAGGCTAACTTTAGATCGCTCTAGCATAGCAAAACTTTAGCAGAGGCTCGGTGATCGTTTAAACAAAAGCTTCTAGTCAAGTGGACCACAAAGGTTCAGCATTGAACACTTTATAGGGTCTTCTTTGTAAGGATGTAATTACAGACCTGAAGGATTTTCCAGACTGAAGGCCTACGACTTTCAAAAGCTGTCATGTCTTCACAATGTTTGTTTTAAACCAAATGTATATTTGGAACAGATGAAAATGGTTCATATTTCACATGAACAGCCCACTCTAATTAGGGAAATTCAAATATTTAATTAAAATGACTTTTAATATTAAATTAAAATTGAGACATTTATGTCAGTCAGGTTAGATTAAAATGTAATTAAAGTGTAATTTTAGTAACCTAGTCTTTGATCATTTGATAACTATGTTTGGCTTAACATTATCCGACTGAATACAAACGCTCATATTTTGTTAATATGCAGTTGACAGAAATACAATGATCAACAATCTGACTGTAGAAATAATTTTAATTTACTTTTAGAAAGGACAAATACATAATTTTTCGACATTCTGCTTTTCAATCTTTTCAAGCTTTCAAATTCACTGGCTGCGAGCCATGAATGCATCGCTGTCTTCACTTCTTCATCAAAAGTGAATCTTTGTTCTCGTAGGGCTGCTTTCAGGGGAAACTCTGATGGATCGAGATCAGGACTATAGGGAGGACGCTTTAACACCTCTAAACAAAGTTTTTGTGTCGACAATGTGGGCAGAAGTTTGCGTACATGCATTTTCATGCAAGATCACATACCCCTTGGATAGCATTCCTCTTTGTCTTGGTTGGCGATTGAGGAGGTTTCCGTTCCATACTCTCAGACTCGTAGTGATTAATCCATGTTTCATTACATGTAAACATTCTCTGTAAGATACTGTCCTTTCACCTTCTTTAGAATATCCGTCCAAGTTTTGTTTGCAGATATCCAAACGCTTCTGTTTATGCTCTTCAGTGAGTTGTTTCTGTACCCATCTTGCATAAATCACGAATCACCGCATGCTGATATTCTTTTGTACAAATCTCACGCGAGACATCAATTTTTCCTGGAACCGCAGTTATAAGGGAACTTTTTTTGACTCAACCTCGTACATAAGTTCCAGTTAAACACATCCTGAGATAGACTGTACCAAAAGCTTCTTAAAGGCTATAGAGCAGGACAAGTTCTTTGTTTAACCGGTTACCTGAAACGAATAGGAATGAAACTAATAGCTCACTTTAAAAGGCTTTTTTTAAATTCAAAGCTTCTTGCACCGTGATCCGTCTTCCTGTCTCTTGTCCCAGTGCATGTCTTGTGGATGGCATGCGGGAAATGGCGACACATTATACACGGTGTAATGTAATGTATATTCACAAACACATACGCACACGCGCACACACACACACACACACACACACACACACACCACACACACACACACACACACACACACACACACCCCTGTCAGAATGGGGAGGTATTGATAGCCCGGGAGAGTGATGTGCACTCTAAATGAATAATTCATCTCTGTTTATTTGCCAAGGAATATACACTCAGGAAAAAAAATTGAGACTTACAATGTGGGGAAACATACTTTAACATATACATTTCCCCACTGTGGGACCAATAAAAGGATATCTTATCTTATCTTATCCATTTGTATATGAGTCCCTCATTATAGCAGATATAAACAGTTGTTCCCTCACAAACCTCCCTTTTACCCTAAAAAAATAAACATATTGTTTTTGATTTAACTGAGAGGCGGTACAGAGGCGTAGTGGTTAGCACTGTTGCTTTGCACCTCCAGGGTTTCCACCAGGTCCTGCCTTTGGGTCCTGCCTCTGTGCTTGGTGGGTTTCCTCCCACAGTCCAAAGACAAGCAGATTATGCTAATTAGTAGTTCAAAATTTTTGTGTGAGTGAGAATGTACAGTAAGTGTATGTGTTTATGTGCCCTGCGATGGATTGGCACTCCATCCTGGATGTACCCTTTCTAGCGCTCTGAGTACCCTGGGATAGGCTCCAGGCCTCCTGGGACACTGTACAGGATAAGCGGTATAGAGAATTTGTTCCTTCTTTTGTACTTTTTAGATAAAGTAAGCAGGGCAATGTGTTCCCCCTTTAGGATTGTTTGGGGAAGTTTGGTTCAATGATAAATTATTGCTGGATAAAAGATGGCTTGATGCAGGGACCCCACTGGAACGTCGCCATTCTGAAAAAGTGAGTTAAAAGACATCTGGATTTTATTTTTAGATGCTACTGAAGGCTTGATTAGCTGAACCAAGTGAGTTAGAGAAATGTGCATGAAGGTAGGAGCAGAGCAGGAAAACCAGATTCATAAGCTGTCTTTCAAAAAAAAAATTGTCTGATTGCACAGCAACTGCTCTGTCTAAAAAAACAAAAAACAAACAAAAAAAAAACTGCAACACAAAAAGCCTACATCCTTTTTCCCTTTATAATTGTTGTGGTTGTAATTGAAATTCACATTTCAAGCAACTGAGGCCTCAACAGATGTACAAATAGCCTCTGTCATGAACGGTCTTCTCTTCTGGCTTCGAACCAACCCCGAAGTTCACGTCACTCATGCATTTTTGATGAGCCTCTATCACTGTACATTAGCAAGCTGTGGCTTGTGCCGTGCAGCCACGATGATGTTCCACATGTTTTGTGGACAGTTAAGATTTCACCTTCTCATTCCCTCTCTCTCTTATATTTTATTCATGAAAGGATGTGGGTGATGGTCCCGTGCCATCCTGATCAGGTCTGCTTTTTATAAAGTCGGTCTAGGCACGCGCACACATGTAAACGTAAGGGTCTGTATGTACGCTAATGACTAATGAAAAAGGGAGTGTTACTCTAGCTGGTGCAGTCAACCACTAGCGAAATGGCTTGGCGCTCGTTTTAGGACAGGGTCAGAAGATGGAGAGCAAATAAGAGAAGTCTCAGAGGCAACTGGGAGAATTTCAGGGAGGGGGAATCCCCAGCAGTCTCCATTCCCACAAATATTTTACCTCATACTGGAGCCTTAGAACGACTTTGGCCTGCTACTGCACAAGCCTGTTAGGTTCCGTTTGCCTCCCTGTAATTAGCAGCTGAAAGGTGTAAGAGGCTGCGCTGTGAGTGACAGGCCTCGGCAAAGGCTCATAATAGAGGCCTCTCTCCTGACAAGCCTGATTTATTTGGGCCCAAATGGGGCACTAAACAGGCTTAAACGGTTGCTAAAAGCACCCAAATAAGGGCCAAGACTGATCCCGCTGTCTACCTGAAACCTGCCATTAATGTTTGACGGTCCGAGATTTGCGTGTGCGCATTTGTGTGACGCCCAGTTCGAGAAAGGGGTCTGCCAGATAGCAGTAGTTCTGTTTGTATAGCACAAGGAAGGCCTGAGGGAACCTGTCCTACACTCCAACCTCCAACCACTCAAAGCTCATCAAAGCGATACATGTGATACTCCTCAAACGTTCCTAGGCAGCTCCGGTTGACATACACATCTAAGGGATTGTGATGGAGATAAATGACAGTCAGCACCAAGCAAGAGCGAAACAGCTGTCCCGACCACATTCAGGGTGCTTTGTTGTGTAACTTTCACACTAGAAGAAAAGAAAGTAAAGAAGTACCACCCCAAAGCCAAGAGTCATCACATGAAGCCAAGAGTCTTTGTATATGAATCTCTCCGTGTTTACAGTACTCGTGCATCTCTTATCTGTGCCACTTTTTTTTTTTTTTTTTTTAGATCCTGGAAGCTCACAGGCACAGCGATATCCTTGTGAGAGCCGTCCAGGTGTTTGCCCAAAGGGAGGCAGATTCAGTGGGGGGTTGAGGCCCAGGCATGCTGGCAGATCTTCTGTAGGAATATCCTGGAAAAGTTTACGCTTCCAGTTCTAAAAAGTATACAGCTGGCATCACAAAACACTGCCGCGTGTTGTGTATACATGAGAAGCAGCGGCAGCAGAAACCAAAGCTGCATTTGGTTTCTCATCTATTCTTGCTGAGTTTTTTTTCTCCACCTATATTAATACCTGCATGATATGAGTAATGTCATATCTTGTCTCAGTACGATGGATTCAGGAGCTACAATGGCTGACGTTCCACCCTACTAAACCAGCTCGTTTGTGGCCATGTTGCCATAGAATCGGGATCGTATTAAGAAACGGAGCATATCTTCTTCCTGCTGCTCTTTTGTACGCGACTCTGAGCCTTTAGCACCATGCTAATAGGATTACCTATATTGTAATTAAAATGGCCCACACTCAAGCTCAGAACTCTTTCTGGAACAGAGATGGTTGCCGAAATCACTGGCACCAAGACGCACTCCGTCATCATGCAGTTAGACGGTTTGCTGCTCAGTAATAATTCTCGTCTGGAGACTTGCTGGCATCTGATGCACTGATTACTTAATGTATTTGTGGGTGGGAGACTGAACAATGAACTGCCAGCGGGCTAATCTGACATGTCGCCCATTTGTGGAGCCATCACCCCTGAACTAACCTGATAAACAATCAGAGTTTCCGAGTCCAAATAATATCTCTGCCATACCGGATGAAATCTCCTCTAGATACAGAGGCAAAACACGACTTAAAAGCTCGCACTATCTTCTCTGTGGAGAGATAGGCTTTTTTTTTTTTTCCTTCTTCATTGTTTCAAGACACAACTAAACATGTTCCCACAATCACCTGGAATTTTGGGATACAGGAAAACAATGGCCAATTGGGGCGACTGTCCTTTTCTTGAGAACTTTAGGTAAAACTGGCAAGGATTTGAAATAGTTTGTTTGCAGATGCAATCAAACAGTAGCCATAAAACTATAATGAATTCTGAAATGCAATTGTGTCCCATGCAAAGTGTATTCCCACATTACACTTGGGAATTTATGTTTGCCCGGGAATAAACTCCAGATCCACTACAACCCTAACCATGACAGTGTGGTTAATGAAGATGAAAAATTTAATTATTAGATGGAAAAAATGGCACATTTACGTTCACCCTGACCTAGCTTTCAGAAGAACGAGTATGGAGATTCATGATCTAATGCAATTCTCTGATGGACTACAAACCCATCGATGGCATATTTCTGGTCATACCCCTAATTGCTCATAGTTAATAACTGTTGAATGAATATGCATGACTGTATGCATTGGAGCGGCCTTGTGTCCAACGTTCTCAAAACAGAACTGGATCCACCATAATCCTAACAAGGATGATGAGATTATTAAATTAATGGATGATTAAATTAATAAATAAATGTATTCAGTACTGCGCAAAAGTTTTGATTGGCTCTCATTTTCAGTACCCAAGCTGACCTATAGAACATTCAAGCGTCAAAAACATCTAACTTGCGGCATGAACCACTGGGAAACGGGTGTAGATGATGACAGATGATCAGGCTGCTGATTAGTAAACTGGGTGATGCTGAATACTGAGTGGTCAGAGCAGACGAGAGGGGAAATGAGGTCGCTGCTGAGGTTGTCACATAAACAAACGCTTTTTAAATCATACCTTTGCTGCTTTCTTGTTTCCGTTTCTTCTGTAATTCGGTATTCCGTAATTTAATTTAATATGAAGAAATGGGTGTGGCTCAATACATTTGCACAGTACTGTATACACACACTGTAAGTCCCTTCCAGGGTGTATTGGGGCCCTAAACGTAGCATTCCTAAGATACATCCCTGATCCAGGATCAGACTCTTTCTGAGGATAAATGAGTGAATGAATCCATGCAGCAATCACCTGAGCAGAAGTGGAGCAATAATGAACTTGTCCTCTCGTGTTAAACGTCAGCACACTCTGGGAGATACCTACTGTATAGGAACAGGTTTGTTTTGGAAGACGAGAGTCGAAAGCATACCGAAGATATATAGCACTCGCGGAGAGCTGCGGTTTCACAGGGAAGTTCTTGTCATTAGATTTACAGCAAGACTGCATGCCTTGGCCGTAGGTGTCTGCGCCGACGTTTTCTCGGAGTGGAAAGCGTAGAGATTTACACGGCTTCACGGCTGACCTGCATGAATAAGTGCATATGTTCCAGCTCGGCATGTGTACCTTTTTGCAGGTTGCAGGGAATGACCAAGTTTCCAGGGAGTGACCAAGTTTCCGAAGGTTTTATAAAGACTAGAATATTGGTGTTCTTACAGAGGTTTTTAAAAACTTTTTAAAAATATTTTTATTAGCAGTAGTATAAGGTTGAAAAAAATAAATAACATGGGAAAATGTCAGTTTTTTTTTTTTTTTTTACTTTTTAAGGATAATGTAACATGCTGCAGTTTGCACGGATGACTTTCCCAAGCCCGTCTCACTAAAGTCAACACGTCCTTCGTGTCCACCTTTTCTGCTTTTCTGCTTTTCCGCTGCCTAGATTAGCGCAACAATGGCAGATTTATGTGATTACGCGTATTTGCTCTGTAATCAGAGGCCCCGCGTGGCAAAGGCCAGGCTTCGCCGGATATTTATCTTGTTCCTGTAAATTCTGAAGCTGCCTCTCTGTGTGTGTGTGTGTGTGTGTGTGTGTGTGTGTACGTGTGCGCATGTGTGCATGTGTGTGTCTGTTTTCTTTCGTCTTCCCCCGAGCGAAGCTGTTCAAAGGAGGCCATTGAGAGAAAAGCAAACAGGTACGATGGAGCCAAACAGGAGCATGCGCCGCGCAAATCGGTGGCCCACAATCAGCCCAGTGTCACCCTGACCCCCCGCCCGCCCGCCCCCTCCCTTCATCC
The DNA here is from genome assembly GCA_011419295.1 of Clarias macrocephalus. Lineage (NCBI taxonomy): Eukaryota > Metazoa > Chordata > Actinopteri > Siluriformes > Clariidae > Clarias > Clarias macrocephalus. Next base: position 127,517 of record JAAGKR010000921.1, read on the forward strand.
GAATCGCCATTAGCATTTTGCATCAGAGGGGAGGACGGAGTGAGAGAAAGAGAGACAGAGGAACGAGTGTAGAGGAGATATTCAGCACGCAGCACAATCGCGCAGGCAGCGAGCACGCGCCAGCTTGCCGGCTTCGCCTCAAAAAGATTCCAGATGCGACCTTAGCTGCTGTTAAAGGTTAAACACACATGAAAACATACTCCGTATAGTTTGCTTTACCGAAGATTCTCTCTCTCTTTGGAACCGTTTCCTCGTTGTATTTTTCCTGGATTTGTATGCAGGTTTTGTATTAAACCTTTCTCCTCTTGCCATCAGGAGTCAGCCTTCTCCCGTTGCCTTCGCCCACTCCGGAGAGCACTTTTTAAAGGCGCGCAGTGCTTTTAACATTAATTCGAGCCATTTAACCGCAGTCAAACGACTCTCTGTCTTTTCAGGCTTATTTTATATTAGTCATGCGGCAGGTTTCTTTTTTTTTTTCTTCTTTCCCCGAGCTTTCCCTTTTCCCAGCCTGAGCGGCGAGGCCGCCTGCCTGTCACACGTCCATTAGCGCTTTATGTCGCACATATATCCGCGTACTGTATATTCGCCCGAACGAGAGTTAAAACGCATGTCAGATCTGTTACGCGCCCCTGAAGAGCGGGCAGTTTAACGGGCTCTCAGAGGGCAATGGAATGTCACGAGGGTCCGCTTTCATGGAAGGGGGATGGCATGAGGCAGAAAACGGAGACGGGTGGAGGGAAGAAAGAAAAAAAAAAGAGAGACCGAGAGTGAATTAGGCGAATTAGGTTTTGCATGAACTAAAGAGCCCTGGTGAGAAAAGGTCATATTCGGCCCCTCGGACAGGGTGGTGCACTAGTGTCTTCTTACAGATTGTGTGATTGTGTGTCCTTTGTATAGAGAGATGCCACAGTTGCACACCTGGCAAGGTTTCTTTTTGTTTTTCAGACTCGCTGGCACATGCACACACACACACACACACACACACACACACACACACACACACACACACACACATATATATATACAGGTGCACGAACTTCGACTGGTGATCTACACAAAGATTGGAACAGGGAAGACATACAGTACTAACTATTTACTTCTCTAATGTTGTGTTGTCTTAAGGACACAGTCAGACAAGAGAGTGTTATCTCGTGTAGATACAAACACTGGCGTCTCAGCCGGGGTTTCGTCTCGTATTCTTGTTTGTGTCTTTTGGTGTGTGTGTGAGTGTGTAATCCTTCACGTACAGTTATAGATGTAATGTTATTGTAATTTTTTAAATATTTATAAGTTCTCCTGTAATGAATTTATTTGATTAGAACTTGTAAACGTGTGATGAAATTCCTGGTGAATGAAGGCGGGAAAAGTGATTGACATTTACATAAGACCTCGAAACGTTTTAAAGAAGGCAAGTACGTGTGTGAGGGATAATCCCGGCTCAGAGCTCACATGCAGTCGTTCCCGTGAACATTCAGTGAGTGGAGCGCCTGATCTTTGAAAATCAATGGATAACTTGTCGCAAATTTGTGGCAGAGACGCATCCGTCTATGGGAACTGTACACACAATCACACTGTGCACGTTACAGGAACTCGGCTGAGAGTTATTGCCTCAGTCCTGATCTCATTCCAAGCCATTTAACTTTTAAAGGAGTTCCAGGGAGGCCAGAGTATCGGATTTGAAGCAGGCAGTCTGATCACGGCTCTGGCGTACTGGGTAATCTTTCTGGCTTCAAGTATCTAAGCACTAGTGAAACGCTGGTATAAGAGATTTAGTGTAGCAGGGGATTATATAGAGAAATAGAAGTATAGAGGAACAGTACAGACCAAAAGTTTGGACACCCCTTCTCATTCAGCGAGTTTTCTTTATTGTGTTCTTTATTGTGTTCTTTAGCCCAAATGCGTCTCTTCTGCTTGTTGCCTGTCCTTAGCAGTGGTTTCCTAGCAGATGTTCTACCATGAAGGCCTGATTCACACAGTCTCCTCTTAACAGTTGTTCTAGAGACGTGTCTGCTGCTAGAACTCTGTGTGGCATTGACCTGCTCTCTGATCTGAGCTGCTGTTAACCTGCGATTTCTGAGGCTGGTGACTCGGATGAACTTATCCTCCGCAGCAGAGGCGACTCTTGGTCTTCCTTTCCTGGGGCGGTCCGCATGTGAGCCACTTTTTTTTGTAGCGCTTGATGGTTTTTGTGACTGCACCTGGGGACACTTTCAAAGTTTTCCCAATTTTTCGGAATGGCCACTCGTTTTTCTTTACTTGGCTGCTTTTTTCTTGCCATAATACAAATTCAACCTCTTTGAATGAGAAGGTGTGTCCAAACTTTTAGTCTGTACTGTATATACAGATGAATTCAATCTGGTATGGTATAGTTGTGGTGCCACATCAGGTGCCACATTTTATTATTTTTTTCAGATCTGAGACTACACCGTATTTCCAAGTTCCATGATAAGATATTATTGTAACATCCCTCATCCGTAGCACAGAGTGTACAGTAGCTTGGCTAATCGTTTCTTAACCAGTTGAACAATCTCACCATGGAAGGACTCAGTGTGAGCAGGGTCACTGTGTGGAGGTGGCCTGGCTGCAGCATGGGAGGTGAGTTTGGGCTGGTGATTACAGAGCGGGAGCAAGCATCTGCTAAAATGAGTAGAGAAAGCTGCTCTAATGAAAGGCCTCCTCTCTGCCCTCTCAACGGCTAAATTTGGAACCTCGAATGAAGTACAAACAAACGTACACAAATCTCAAACGACATATCTGTGCAGGTCCGGCGTTCACTTCTAGCGCAGTTCCAATGATACGTGCAGTCCAGATTCCCTCAGGACGCAGCACAGGTTTTATTATATAATTTTGGTTTAATGGGGGTCAAGATAATCCTGAATGTTTTTTGTTGTTGTTGTTTGAATCTTTATCACGTATCTGTGATTAATTTAATGATCCCTACTTGGCAAAAGATATACCGCTTTGTAATTACGAGTTGTCATTATTTAAGAATTGTTTAAAAAGTTTATAGTCGTTTTAAGTTATTTTGGTCTGAAATTTAGTAAGGTACATATCACAGATTCTTTTGTGTGACTATTCGTGTATTTCCACACTCCCTTTGATTTCAAATTTGTATTTTACTTTTGCATTTGAAGTGGTAAAATGTTGCTGTTCCTCTAGAATCCTGCAGGTGGTGCACTCTAAACTATTCGCACGGCACAGCATTGTGTTATCACAGTAGGAGCGAATTATTTACGTTTAAGTTTGTTTATAATTGTAACAAAATCTGACAAATAAGTAGATATGTATATATAATCTCTCTAGATTACTTACAGAATCAAAATACAAATCAAATCGCCTCCTACATATCATTTTGATATTGTATTGGGATGGGGGGCGGGGGGGGGGGAGGGTGTGTATGGTGATTCCCATCCCTAGACTCCAGTGTGCATGTAAAAACAAAAAAACATCAAGGAAAAAAAAAAACACCTGTACTTCTTGTACTTATTTTTGGTCAGGGTTTGAACGAGCCGAAGATTTCCTCCCTAATGTGACCTCACATAAGTATATTCCCCCTTCCCCGGGTTCCACTCGGCCATCTTCACAGAAAACAAGAATCCTGGCCATCTGCATGGAAAAACAAAATGAAAAACCCCCTTTCATATGTTATTTAAGCCAAGGCCAGTTATAAAGGTTCGGATGACTAAAACATGGGTGTAAAATAAAATCTAGATAGATGGACACAGAGGAAGCTTGTGTTACATAATCAGACCAAGGAATTTACAAGCGTATACTGGCATCGGTGCATTGGAGATACATTTCATCGGTTTCCTTCTTAAGCCATTCGAATTTAGGGATCTGAATTTAGGGACAGACCAGATTTGCTGGACGAACATGCACGTTCTGCTGTAACGGGATCAGAGTATCAGCCTCACAGAGGAGCAGGAGGATTAACAAGAAATCAGGGGAGGAAAAAAAACAAAACAAAGAGCTTCGGCCTTATCAGGCCATGTGGTTTGGAGCCTTCCACGGCGGCCGATAAGCCGAGCTCAGGTTGCCCATGCGGGTTGCCAGATGCTATCACGCTCGCGAGTTTTTCTCGAGCCTCCCAGATTCTGCGCTCCGAAGGCTCGGTTTATAAACAAGCATTGTCCGGGCCAAGCGACCGAGCGCTATCGAGCCGCGCGCTATCACCACACCGTGACCCAACACAAAAGCAGTTACTGTCTAGGATTATTTGTTGGTATGATGCTGATCTCTCTGTCTCTCTCTCCCTAGGGAGTCGTTTCCCTTTTCCCACACACTTTTTTTTTTCTTTTTCTGAAATACACAGTGTGCGAGCACACGCTCTCTTACTCCTACTGTTATTTCCTGCTTGTGTAAGCAGAAGTGACATTTCAAAGGCATGTGATATTTCTCATTTCTCAAAGCGGGAGTGCGCCTGGGCTCCAGACAAACGCTACATCCGTGAAAAGTTCCGTCCCAGCTCAGGCTGCATCACGCAAATGATTTTCTCTTGACGGTTTCAGCTTGACAGGGTATAATTTATCTCCTGTATCTGTGATTCATCATGCCTGTCTCTACATCTGTTTTTAAAGCAGCCTGTCCCGAGATCGATATAGACGGCATCTGTCCGTCCAGTTGATGTTTTCCGAATCGCTCCCCAGCGCGTACTCTTAGTAAAGTTATTCCCGATGCATTCATACGCCGTACATGTTGCCACAAAGACGGACGCAGAAACCGTCTCAAAGGTACTCTATTGTACTTGACAAAAGCGGAGCTCGTTTCAAGTCTGCATCCGTCTCATAAAACCTCAGCATTACGATTCAGTAATTCGGGTTCGAGGGGAAAGTCCGCTCCCGAGCCACAACAGACAGTCCCACACCTCCGCGTCGTCCTTTGTACTTTTCCACCAGCTGATCTCACCCACAGGGCATCCGAAACGCTCCCAAATTTCTGTAAGAGCAAGCCGACCGACACACCGACATCGAAGCCTCACATTGAGATGAGCAACTTTTCCTTGTCAAGGTGCAAGAAAGACCGCAAACCAAAATCATCCCTCACCCAAAAGAAGAAAAAAAAAAACAGCGAACGAATAAATCTGAGCTGTTTATCCCAGCTGGGGAGATATTTCTGCCTCTCAGCTCCAGCTTGCGGCTCAGTCCCTTAGGAATAATGGACTTGCTTGGCTCGTCCCCGGCGCTGGTTACTGGTCACGGTTTGTTTTGGGTCATAAACGTTACGTCGGAAATAGACGGGTATATTTAGGATGTGTAATTTTTGCGAAATGCGAGGGTAAGCGAGCGTCTTAAAAACCGGGATGCTTCAGTCAAATGCTCTGCCTGAAAAAATGATTATATAGAGATCATTTTAATGAAGCGGAATAGGCTCACGTAGCCATTTGTTCGCGGTTTTCAAGGCCTCGATTGAAGCCTCGGCCTGACCCTCTAGCGAGTGCGAGCGCTTCAACCTGAGCGTTTCACTCTTCCTTTTGCAGTATGAAACAGGATGCGAGGCTACACTCTGTTTGCTAATCTCCTCTCCTGGACAGTCGGGCCTGGATCCAGTTTTTCACACTACACACACACACACACACACACACACACACACACACACACACATATATATACACACACCACAAACTCACACGCTCACCACCCTGGCTTAAATGTGCCTTTGTTCCTCCTCAGCTGGCATCAATCAGGCCTTGCGCTGGCCCTCACAAAAGCCCCTTCACCACGGCTCAGTTTGCCTTGGCACAAGAGCCCGTTTTGTCACCACACACTCCTCTCCGTTAGCGGGCTTCGCTTTCAAAGGCGGCTTCCTGGTTTTCATCCCTCCGAGACCCGGCGGTTCGCGAGCGATTAAACCTGAGTGAAAACTACTAGGCGTACAGGTGACAGGTCACTTCAGCAGCAGCACTGGATCTTTGTGTGTGTGTATGTGTGTGTGTGTGTGTGTGTGTGGTATGTGAAAAATAGACCATATAAATAACTCCTGTTCTCGACAGATTACAATTTCTGTATTTTTTTAAGGCACTGAAATAATTGGAAGGCTTTTTTTAATCATAAAGTGTGGTCCCTTTCTTCTTTATTTTTTTTCTTTTATAGTTCAGTTCAGCAATCTTTTCTGTCGACACAGCTTCCGTTCCCACTCCGAGTGCAAAACCTGTGTGTACCAGGTTAAAGCCGGTGCTTGCACCTCTCGTAACCTTCCACAGGAGTCTCCAGTGCGATTGAGACGTTTTGAAAGGAAGTCAACCCGAACACGAACTGCGACGACTGACCGACTCTCGTGATTTATTTTTATTTTTTCCTCCTCGTCCCTGTCAGGTGATTGCGTTGGCGGACGCGGCGGAGGAGAATCGCGCCTGTCTGGTGCAAGCCTTCTCCAGGTTACGCAGCGCCACGCACCTGCTCATCCTCCTGGTCTCTCTTTGGCAGGGACTCGGCAGCGATCAAACCGCTATACTGGAGGCCACGCTGCTGCCACTGCTGCAGGATACACCACAACTGGTGAGGACACACACACACACACACACACACACACACACACACACACACACACACACACACACACACACACACACACACATCACAGCGTTACAGTTATTTAGGCATGTAGGATATCCTGTAAGGAGCGCATAAGGAATTAAATTCACACCAGACTCAAGTATTTCACCTCGAGAATTTTTTATAAAGTCAAACCGGGTCTTGTGATGAAATTTCTTTCGAGTGAGGCTATAAAAGCGATCATCTTTTACAGAAGACTTCAAGCACAGTCCAGTGATCAGACTCTTAGCCGCAGGAAAACTTTTGAATTGTGCAAATGTTTTAAAGAAAGCCGTACATCTATGAATGACGAACCTGGCCGAGGTGGCTCAAGGCAGACACACAATCATTCATCAGCACCACTTGCACATTACAGGAACTTTAGCCGGGAGGTATCGCCACACCCCTCCTACAGTCCTGACCTCGCTCCAAGCCACATTTCCACGTTTTAGTCATTAAAGGAGTTTCTGGGAGGCCAGTGTTTCACGGTATTCCGATCACGGCTCCGTCGTGCTGAGAAAACTTTCTACTTTTTTTTTTTTTTTCCCCCGATTTTCTCCCTAATTTGGTCGTGTCCAATTCCTCCCCGTCACTAGGGGGCTCCACATTAAGGCTACTACTATCACTCAGTCGGGAGGGCCGAAGACCGAAGACAACTGCATCTTTTCGAACTGCTCAGTCACGCACTGTTGGGGGCGGCGTAACACATTCGGAGGACAGCGTGACACAGACGCCCCTGATTGTCTGTAGAGCCGTGATTAACGTGGGAGCACTAAGTACCTCTCACCCCTCCCCTCTGAGAGAGATCGGCCAATCAGCTCTCTCTAGACCTCCGGCTGCAAGAGGTTACAGCATCACCCGGGAATCGAACTCGCGATCTCCAGATGCTAGGGTGAGCACTTTACGTATAAAAAATAAATAAATCACCTCATCCTCCTGCAGGTCAGGTCCTCCTGCACAAATACAAAATGACGAGACAGTCCTAGCAAAGACTGCACTAACGTCACTGTAATGTGCGTCTGTAATAAAAGAACACCCACACACTTTCCCTTCTCCCTATTTTGGGTACTACCCTTGACCTCAGAGTGTAAACGCTGCCCATGTTGGCTGCCGCTGCTGAAAGCCGACCAACAGTTTTTACGCTCTTTAGGAACAGTATCGGGGTCTTCGTGCGCGTGAGCGATCCGTTCAGTAAAACAAGCACACTGAAGAAAGCAGTCCACTGAACGCCGACAGCGCAGAGAAAGAAAAGCCTCGGATTATTTGAATTATTTATTTTATTTGTATATTCTGCTTTCACTGATTGTGTGCTGCCGTCGAGGCATGAGTCGATCAGACATTCCTCGCTAAGCTTTCCAAGCTTCCGTTGTCCCGATGCTCCACTGAAAGGACTACACACATCCAATGACACGTGTCATTGAGCGGCATTTTAAAAATAGAAGGAAATAACAAGCGTATACAGCTTTACATTCCTCCGTCTGAGCATCAGGCTTGTCCGGGTGAATTGAATTATGGGATTGCCCTCAACAAGAGGTTGACGAAGTGCTGCAGACGAAGTAAAGTTAATACAGACCACCCACAACACATATAGAGAGAAAGAGGCAGACGAAAAGACAGACAGACGGGCGGGCAGCCCAAGCACCGTCCAAAAGACTGACCGATAGATAGACGGGAGCAACAGACAGAGCGACTGTTGGGTAGACAGAGCACCCGACAGGCCGATAGACAGGAAGGTAAACACACCGATCGATAGACAGGCAGGCAGGCAGATTACAGATTGACGCACTGATAGACAGATAAACAGACTGACAGGAGACCAATTGATTGACTAACAGACGAACGGAGAGATCGAATCACTGATAAATAGACACCAGGAATACATACACATGCTCTAATCATTAAAAATTAATCACCACAATTAACAATTTAAGGGCTTAGCTTAATAATAAAAGTATTTTACTGTATAACTGATTATTTGAAACAGGAATAAATAAATATGTCCTTGGTGTTCTTGGTTTGTGACCGCACTTACTACCGTGCTGCTCTAGAGGGCGTGTTTCGATATCTGTCACATCGCTCCTTCCCAGTTATCAATTAACCAGCATTCTGTTCAACACACACACACACACACACACACACACACACACACACACACACACACACACACACACACACACACACACCGCATTGCCCAGGGCTAATCCCAGCTGCAGGCGTCACTGCGAATACCTCCAGAGTGAAAGCGGTGAGCTCCTTCCCTAGTAAACATGCTCCACAGCAACAGGTGCCACACACACACACACACACACACACACACACACACACATGAAAACACTCGGCAGGGCTGTAATTTTCTCGCAGAGCTATATAAGCCGAGATCTAAAGCAGGACGGTGTCCTCATCCGAACGAGCGCGCTACTTTTAGAGCAGTTCCATATATACATACATGGACCGCTATATTTATACACCACTTCTCTGCGCGTGCCGCTCGCGTGAGCTAATGCAGGTCGTGACAATTACCACCAATTACAGCCAATTACCGGGGAATCCTTTTTTTATAACGCAACCGCACAACAAGCACACAGACCCGGTCTTTAAAAGGTAGAGCTATTTCCGTCCGTGTTGTTGGAAATGCTTTATTATCAGAGGACAAAGGGAACGATAAGGGGCGAGGGAACGAAACATGTTTCTCGAAAAAGAAAAGCGCGTTTTGGGAAGCCGCAACGGGGTGTAAACATGGTAGTTTAGATGGTGACAGGCGGAAGGTATATATACACAAGAGAACGTTTGGTTTCTATAGCTACTGCTGAGAGAGAGAGAGAGAGAGAGAGAGAGAGAGAATGAGTCATGGTCCAGACCCAGATAGAATCAGTAAACCAAGCCAACCGCTCACTAATGACACGTATCATGAGCTTTCTCTCTCGCTCCCGCTCATTTCCTGTTCCACCTTCATGTCCCCAACTCGAGCAAATCGTATCGCCATATATATGTATGTGTGTGTGTGTGTCAGGTCAGCCCACACGTTTGGACACACACACACACACACACACACACACACACACACACACACTTTCCCCATCGCCCACCCAGAGCCACGGTCACCATATTCGTTTTTAGTCCCTCTTATCTTTCAAAGCAAATAATCCCGAGTAAGCAAGCGCCACTGGAATTCCAGCAATGCACTCGGGCGTGAGGAAAGCACTCGGGTTTTACTCACCTGTGACCACCTTACCTGAGAAACTAACCTCCCAGGAACACACACACACACATTTTCTTGCGTTTGTGGAGAAACTTTTACAGAATAAATCACTGGCAGTTCCTGGGTTCTGAAAACCAATCTCAACTCTTTCTCTCTAACTCATTTCTTTCTCTCTCTCTCCTTCTCTCTCCCCTCTGGCTGTAAATGTCTCTTCCCTGTCATCATCATTACAGGACTGATTACCTGTCATTAGGGTTCATTAAGGGCTATCTGGATGGCGGCAGGGGACAGCGCAGCCCTGCCCTGCCTGTCAACACCAGGGTTCATCCACCGTCTCTGGGAGTCTTGGACACACACACACACACACCAACACACACGCAGACACATTCGTCCATGCGTCAGGCTGTCCATCCAGCCTGTCCACAAGCCGCTCCTGAATTTTTCCAGTTCCTGTTAAGCTCATTTTTCCCCTCTCTGAGATTCCACTAGCACTTACATCACATACCAGTGAGCTTAAATACTCATACCAAAAAAAAAAAAAAACCCCAGTAAAGCTTTTTCATTCAATTCAAAATGCTCTTATTTTATTAAACGTTTTTGTAGTCAAATGTCCATATAGCGCACAGAAGGACTCCAGGAATCAGGGAGGAAAAACTCCATAGATGTGATCATTCAGTACATTCAGGTGGTCAGCTGACTTCATTTTATTGCCACATAACGTTGCTGAGTCTAGACCTGAGCGACGGAAGTGACCCCAGATCACAACACTGTCTCCAGAGGCTTGTACAGTGGACACTATGCATGATGGGTGCATCGCTTCAGGCTCAATCTGGCCTCATCAGACCACACAACCTTTTATCATCCTTCCAAAGTCTGATCTTTATACACCCTCGCAGATTGAAGCCTTTTTTTTCTGACGTGTGTCGCTCACACAGCTGTTTAGTCTCAATCCTGCGAGTTCTCATCACATTATTTTGTATGGACATGGTCGTACTTTCACTTACTAAACATAGCTCTGATTTATCCTGAACTTTTTTACAATACGATTCAGTCATGATTTATTAATTTTTTTCTGACTTGTGACTTGAGAGTTTAAGCACAGTACGGTGATGGGACACGTACTGTAGGCGCAGGGGACATTTGAATGGTGCAAACATTTTAAAGAAGGTTGTACGTCCCTGAATGACGACCCGGGACAAGGTGGCTCGGAGCCCACTGCAGTCGTTCCCACGATCATTCAGCGAGTGGGGGTAAAAAACAAAAAACAAACAAACAAACAAATGCCTGGCTTGATTACCAAAAGGACGGTGCATGACCTCGGTTACAGCAACTTGAAGTCGGAAGTTATTGCCACATCGCCCATACAGTCCTTTTCCACCATCATTGGATCATTAAAGGGGTTCCTGGGAGGCCGGCGTTTCAGATGTTAAGCAGGCGGTCCGGTCACTGCTCTATTGTACTGAGAAAACTTTCTATCTTGATGGTATTCAAGCACGAGTGAAACACTGGGATGAGTGCATTAGTGTAGCAGCGGATTATATAGAGAAATAAAGGGAGTTTTTACTCTCATAACTCTGTTCTGTTATTCTGCATAATCAGAATTCCCAGTTTGACTCGAACGCATCAGACTAAAGACAGTTCCTTTAGTTCAGTTGAAGTTGAGGATGATGTAATTACATTTTCTTTTCTCTCACATGATGCCAAAATTCCTCAGCATTCAGTCCGAAGTCCTGTCCTTCACCGCGTCTGGGATTTAACGCATCACTTGAACTGTGCCACTGGGGGCACTATGTAATCAAAGTTCATCCCTTACCATTATAAGGTCACCTTTAGCTATCACATTTGATTGAAATTGACCGTCGATGAAATTATAAGTGATTTACTGCCTCCCTAGTTACAGTACATCAAAGACACAACATGTCCTGCGCACTACTTTGTAGTCTGTAGTTCTAACATTCTGCCTCTTTCTCTTTCCCCTCAGGGCTGGGAGGAGAGCGTGGACGCAGCTGTGTCTCATCTCTTGAGAACGTGTCTGTCGAGAAGTCCTAAGGACCAAGCAATTAGCCTGAGCACATCCCAGCTGAGCATACCCAAAGATACCTCGCGCCTCAAGAAACACATCACGCTGCTCTGCGATCGCATCGGTAAAGGAGGACGGCTGTCGCTTTCCTCTGAAGCGAACGCTCCGACACCTGTTATGATGCCAGGTCAGAACAAACAAACAAACAAACAAAAAACCCTTGTTGTATCTATACTGTATATATAATAGGTTCAACAAGGTTCAGTAGGGTATATGATTCACTTTCACTTGTCCTTGTCTGTCCTGTTATAAAAGTTAAGAGCTTCCGAAAGGACGCCGTTAAAGGCCCCGTTTCATTGATCAGTGTGTTTGCTGTCTGGCTGTGTGCTCCTGCATACCTTAAAGGCTCCAGGCCCTCAGCAGGGCCCATCAGGACAGAGGCTCCTACGCATCATTAAACTCCAACAATGGGACCCAGTGGGGGCCGAAGAAGCCGCCTGTAATCCTCTGCTTTCCTAAAGCACCGTAATTCCTGCCCTGGCTCACCCTCCGGACCTCATCCTGCAGCGTGCTCAAATAAAACCCACTCATTCTTCTTCTTCTTCTTCTTCTTCTTCTTCTTCTTCTTCTTCTGTGTGGATTTTACTCTTTTCTAGGTCACGTCACGTACATGTGGTTTTTGGCCTCTTCGCAGAAAAGAATGTGTGAAGCAATGCCGCAAGTTTGTCGAGTTTGGTTTTGAAAACAAAAAAACTTGACCAGGTATTTCGTCCTGTGTTATTTTGTGGTTAGTAAATTACGCAAAAAAAGAATAACGAAGCATTCTGACAGCACTTGACACCGGAGGTTGGACCGGAGAAAGGAATAACGTCTGGGAAAACTAACCGGACATGAAAACGTTGGGTTGAAAACGTCTCAGACTGACAATTCCCAAACTCTGCGTTCGGCGAACGTTGGATCTGGGGCATCAAAGGAAAAAAGCAAACCCAAATCATATCCGTCAATCTGACGCACTAATCATTTCCATGAATTCTTCCGCGCTGATTCTAACCCCGTACTGGAGGAAAATAACGTCGAAACAAGTTGGCTCCAAGCAACAAGAGCAAATCCTGTTGGCTGTGATGATGATGAGAATTATTACAAATCGATTAAGACGTTCTAAGAGATGCTGCCGCTGTTACAGTGTAACGATTGTCCCGTGCATAGAAGGGTGGGGGGGGGGTCTTGTTTTAGTGTATCAAGATTATTTAAAAATAATTTTTAGGCTAATTAACCGTAGAAGTGTGATTTGCGGTTTTAAAAAACATTCGTATCCAACAAAGGGTACAAACTATAGTTACTGCTACCGCTGTTCATCAGAAAACCAGCCCAAAGCCAACAGCCGCTCAAGTGGGGCAAAATAAAATGACGTACTATACAAAGCGTTACAATTAGAGTAATTATTTGAGCTGTCGCGCTGCAATGGCTGAACAGCATTATTGGAGATTGTACATGTAGAGGGCGCTCAAGATACGATCAAGAGGCATAATTTCGACTATGCTTTTTAAGCTAGATGTCGGTGAAATGATCTGGCGCGCCATTACTGTGCTAACGGATAATTAGCATACATGAATTCCCGTAATATTTTGCGCAAGCTTCAAAACAACATTCACACATCGTTTGTTTTATTCAGGGAGATTTTTTTTCCTTATCTGCTGCCTCTGGCTTAAAGATCTGATCTCAAAGATCTGGATTTCCATAAAGCAGCTTTGATTTGCGAATAAAATTGAATTGATTCCAATTAAACCCAAAAATAGCTAGCATGAAAGGTGAAATCATTCCTTTGAACTCTGCGCCCGCGATCATATCGGCGCAGTTGCGGTGGTCGCGGTTGGTTTCACATCCGTAACCGCCACCCAGGCGCAATCCGCACGCGCGCTCACGTCCGAGAGAGAGAGCGTCTCACTCAAGTGATCAATTCTCGATGCGAGTGGCAGCACCGATTCACTTTTCCAATCTCTCTCTATTTCGTTTTTTTCCTCGGTCGCTTTCCTCACTTCCTGGCTCGGAGCCAAAACACACAGCCGGCTCCCATTCGAGCAAAAGCCTGTCAGGCTGTAGATAAACAGTAATTTATTACCCAATGCTTTTTCAACCGACTGTGAATGCAAAGTGTTTACGTTTCCACCAGCACCGGCAGCAACAGAGCCCTCAGTACCCGCTCGGGCCCCCGATTTTTCAGCTCCCGTGTTTGTCCGTGTGTGTTTTCAGAGCGTGCGTGCATGTTTACGTCTGCGTGTCGCTTTGTGTGGATTAAACGGCTGGAGAGTCTGTGATTTTTTTGTGAGCTTTTTTTTCTCTCTCTCTCCACGAGGATAATTGCAACTTTAGAAAAGGAAGAGAGGGAGGGACCGAGGGAGGCTGAGAGCAGAGTATAGGGGGTTATGTCTGATGAGGACGCTCCAGCTCCGTAAGGAATGTGCGAATGATTAAGCGAGCAAGTGTCATCATCTTCTCCTCTCCCCTCCACTCCACGTCTGCAGCCTCCTATCCGATCCCTCCTCCTCCCTCCCTTATATCGCTCCCTGTCTGCCTCCATTTCTCAATCTCTCTCTCTCTTTCTCTCTCTGGTGATCTGGCCCCGTGTCCTCTCCGCGGCAGCTGGGACATGTAGACAGCCAATGATCTCACGCCGTCCTCCTCCGCGATGGCGAGAGCTGATAGAGGGATAGAGTGTGGATGGACACACTGGACGGACGGAGAGCGACGAGCTGTTCTCAGCCGTCCACCGAGCATTCCTTCTCCCTGATGAACTGCGTCTGTGAGACACGTTGCCTCGCTTCCTAACACCGAGCTCAGGACACACACACACGTACACACACGTACACACACAAATCACAAAAGCAGACCTTTCTGATTTGTCTCTTCCTGTCGTTTTGTTTCTCTCTCTCTCTCGAGATTCATTGCTCAGTTGTCCCATTCTGTTTGTTTTTTTGTTTTGTTGTTTTTTTTTTGAACGAATTAAAAAGTCAAACCCATTCCCTCCTGTCCTTCAAACTCGCTTCCTGTGCGTCTCGCGCTGCACCTGCCTCAGAGCCTAAAAGTCTTCCCGGACCCTTTGGCAAAGCAGAATGTCCTCCCACAGAGACGGTAGGACAGAGTGCTGCGGAATTCTCCGTCACTCCCACTCGGCGCTGGCTCAGAGCTCGGGACCGAGGTCAGGCTGAGAGCCGACCTGACTCTCTGCCACATATCATGTCTGACGATGATGGAAAGGTGAAGTGGGAGTTTGGAGCTATTAGCAGGACTAAACTTGTGCAAAAGTGAAGAAAGATCCTTCATCCTTGACCTCTTGACCTTAAATTTTGTTAATCATTTCCGGAGTTTTGATCCTTGGGTCCTGTTACAGTTAGAGTTTTTTTATTCTTCTTCTTCTTCTTTTTATTTTTTTTTGATTACATATTACAATCGTTAATTTTTAAAAAGTTCAACGTTTATCGAGTAAGGAAGGTGACGCAAGGCGGCATGCAGTTTAAGGAAAATAATCGACGATCGTTGTAGAATTTTGAGTTCATATCATGACCCCAACTTTTAGTATTTTTCAAATAACAGCATGGACATCATTCCTCCTATACGAGGAAACATTTCCAGTGTCTTTTTCCAAGTCTTTTTTTTTTTTTTTTTTTACTGGCCGTTACTATGGAAACAAGAACATATTAGAGCAAGCACAGCGATATAAACCTTGCAACTTCAACTACAAAAATCAATAGAAAGTGTTGAAAATGAATCAACACATCCTGACCAATCAGAAGTGAGAAATCGGCTGCACCATGGTGTAACATTCTCGTGTAATATTACATCATCTTTGTTTCTTTGCTTAGACTAATTTATATTCTGTTACGAATCAGAATCGACCATCTGTCGGTCAGAAAGGAGTGTTTTGTCTTGTGTTATTTGGAGTGCATTGCATTAGTGTAACACCTCATGCACCTACCCAAGCCCAGTGCATTTAGGCATGAGATTCAAGGCTCCTTTACTGCCCTGTCTCCCATTCAGCTTCTTTATGGAGGCCTTAAATGCATTCCGCAGTTCCTGCTCTCCATCAAGGGAGACTTTTTATCCCTCCTCTGAGGAATCTGAGTTTTTCTTTTTTTTTTCCTTTCAGGAAGCGTGTTTGTGTTTTTCCCAGGCGCTGCAGCTGAAACCCCTGCTGTAGACGTGCATTTACATATTCATGCCGGCTTTATTGTTTAATCGAAGCGTGATTTATCCCCTCTCATACAGTAACCCGCTTCCAGCCATGAGCACAGAGACAACTCTTGGAAGCGCAGCCGTGTCGGTGCAAGCATGTCCGACGCACCTGCGGATGACTTTTACACAACACTCAAACTGTTTGGCTTCCATGAAATCCTCTCTGGAAAGCTTATTATTCCACTTTACATAATGTGTCAGCAGTAATAAAATCCGCGCAGGTTTTATTTGCTTATCGGTCACAGCTGTTAACTCAGATTAACGATGACGAAGTGAGGTTCGACGCGGAGAAACACCAGTCAGGCCGAGTTCAAGGAAAAAGAAAAATCCGCCCGCATATTAATCTTCATAACGGACCTTGTAACGAAACCGTGAGGAAAATGTCATTTGTTTTTGTGTCCGTTTTTGTAATGGATTTCCATTAGTGATGAAGTGGGATTTAGTGCTCGTGTCCTTTAGTCTGTCCAGCTCTCGCACCTCTCCCAGCGTCTGTACACTCTGTAGATTGTGAGTTTGAATCCCAGCAGTAGTTTGGAGAGTTAAATCAGCCATGCGAGGGCTGGCATACTAGTGACAGGAACCACCATTGGGCCAACCTGTACAAAATTATCACGATTATCTAGGTAGCACTCTGATTTGTATTGTGATTCTACTGTATAACTATCGTGATTTTAGAAAAATATCCTGATTCAGTGTTCAAATTTTTTTCGTCACAATTCTTTTTTTTAAATATATATATATTATTATTCTTTTGGATTTTTTCCCTGATTTTCTCCCTAATTTAGTCGTGTCCAATTCTCCCCCAGGTCACTAGGGGGCTCCCTCATTAAGGCTACTACTACCAATCAGTCGGGAAAGCCGAAGTTTCCTCCGAACCGCGTGACGCCAGCTGACCGCATTTTTTTGAATTGCTTGCTCACGCACTGTTGGGCACAGCGCTAACCGCTCCCTCCGCTTGCGTGAGCTCACAGACGCTCCTGATTGGCTGTAGAGCCATGTACCCTCCCCTCTGGGAGAGCTCAGCCAATCAGCTCTCTCTAGACCTCCGAGAGATTACAGGATCACTTGCGGTCTCCGGATGATAGGGCGAGCGCTTTACCACTGCGCTACTCGGAAGCCGATTTCGTCCCAATTCTAAACAAACTGCCTTCCAATGTGTGAATAGTTTAGAGTGCACCACCTGTAGGATTATAGAGTTACTGCACCATTTTTACCACCTCAAATGCAAAAATTATATAGGTAAAAATATATTGGCTGTTCATGCAAGTCTGCGAGCTCATGTATGTGGAAGAATGCTGGAAAGGAAGTAGAAATCTATTTTGTGAATGTGTCAAAATATTTTTGACTCTTTCAGAAAAATGAACAGGAACCGACTCTTTGTCTGGTGCTGCTCAAGTTTTCGGCAAGTTGTGACAAGGAGGATAGATACACACTATCTTGTCTCGTGTCTGAAATCAGAACTTTCTTTTTTATTATTTTTTTTTTTTCGATGTGCTCCAGTGGAAATGAGGTTTTGCCGAGCTCCAAGAGAGGAAACAGGAAGCACGCCGGACAGGAGTATAAAACGAAATAATTCACGGAGGCAGATGTGGAGATGTTAAATAAGCAGGAATAAGATGAAATGCATTTTTTAATCAGTCTTTTGACAGGCAGCGGTGAGGTAGTATTGCGATCGCAGACCACGACTCAACTTGAATCTGTGACACCGTAAAGAATCAGAATGTTATGAGATCACCAAATGTCTGATTTCGTTCAGTCCTGCTTACCGCCAAGACAAATCTCAGCCACTATACTGGGTGTGTGAGACGGCAAAACCGTGAAAAGGTTTATCGTGCTCTCCGGGTGGCCGATCACACCGCTCCTCTGCATTCTCACACCAATCCCCTTTCGACCAGACGCGCAAACCGCCGACCGCCGTTTCCACTCGCCGACGTGACCGTGTTATCCTAGCATGAGGGACGTGTTTCCTTCTCTTGTTGATCCAACCGAGGTAGACGGTGATCTTGACCTCTTTTTTTTCTGCCAGGCTGTCAGCTTATAACGTTTGTCAAAACACTGGCGTGTATCCCGTTTCAAGCGTGAACCCTGAAAAAACAAAAGTGTTAACGTTAGCTAAATCTAATAGTCGGCTGGTGTTCCGTGTTGAGCAGATTGGCTTTATTGAATGGGATTATCCTAATCGGCCTGGTGAGAAAAAAAAGGTGAGGTACGGTGTTTGAGGATGTAGGACGGGAAGAGAAACAACCTAAGGGATTGTAGAAAGGCGGTTCGGAACGCAAGGGTGCGGCACAAGGGGTTCAATTCATAAGCTCCTTCCTCAAGGGCCCCTAATGCTGCTTGATCCCTAGATAGGGAGCAGCAGACGCAGTCTGGGGACTCGCTGTGCAGACAGCCGGTGGGGATTTGATCGCTTTTAACTTTCAGGATATTTTGAAAAGTTCTTTCAGCAGGTATGTGTGATAAATAGACTTGTGCCGCTAAGTGGTTATGTACTGCCCAGGCTCTCTTAGCAGCACGTCAAGTGTTTCATTCCAGCACTACCAGAGAGATGATCAAATCACAGTTTTAATTGATTCCCAAATGAAAAGCTGTGCCATTTAACAGGTTGTAGGAATTCAATCAAGCAAGTTCGTTCCAGTCCCTCATTCAGCCTTCTTAAGTTAAAAAGATGGGGAAAAAATGTTAAAGAAAAAAAGTCCCTGAGAATGAGCTGTTACCATAGAAACTATAATGCTGTTAAAGAAGAGCATCAATACAGTATAAACCTCTGTTGTCATTTGACCGATGCCCTTACCTAGAGTGACTTACTTTTTTCTCTCATTATACATTTGAGCAGTTGAGAGTTAAGGGCCTTCGCCTTCGAGGGACTTTTTTGGAGTCATTTAGTTCTTTTGCTCAGAAATAAAATAAAATGTTACATTTTCAATAAACAGACCCTCAGCACGTCTACATACACAAACTTTGGCTATAGTTCCAGTAATGAAAATTTTACAGTGCAGCTAAGGACATATTATAAGCAGAATGAGCAGCTCACCATCATAACTTCTGATCTGATCATGAACGACCCATCACTAGCTCGAACCTGGCACCTCCTGATCAGTAGTCCAACACCTTAACCACTGAGTTACGCCTGTCCTCATTCAAAAATAAATCAACACCTTTTGATCGGTCACTAATTTACAGTTATAATGTAAATTGTACAAAAGTTAGTTCCAGCCGAGCAATCTGATTGGATGAGAGACATCTCACGAGTGGTGATAATAGACGGTACCAGCACTGTGGCGTTTACTGATCTGTACTGTATCACTCCAGGTCACAGGTGTTCTAACAATCGTTAATTACTGTACACTAATTCTCAGTTGCCAGCATGGGTGAAAGTACAAAGTGTAGGTCTGTATGGTTCGCAGTGCTGCCTGCCAAGAAACACTTTCAGAACCAGTCATAGAAATAAATAGATCTGATAACGTTATGTCATCTTAAACAACACGCTGCCTCCGTAATAATGCCAAATTCCCTCTGATCTGTTTGCGTTTTATTTATGCCTAAAATGAGCCAATTAAATCTAACTTGCTTCTTAAACAAGGCTGTACCCCAAATCTCTCTCTAACCCTAAATCAAGGGAACTTCAGTATAAAGTGATTTATTTCCCATTTAACCCTATTTGGGATTTAAGCCACCCGGAAGTTAACGAAGCTGATATTCTAAAGCAGAATATAAAGAGAAACTTAAGAGATTTACAGGACTGTCCATCCCCTCCATGGTTGATTCTCCTCAACCATTTTTACCGTTAAAGACTTAAGCCTACTTTCACGCCTGTTAACTGTTGGCCGCCAGCTCCGCCAGTCTAGGAGCGAAAGGATATGTGTTCATGGAGCAAAATATCTGGTTAAATAAAAAATAAAAAAAGTATTCATAAACTGTTGTATAAATGCAATATCTCACTCGAGGTTGTGCGGTTGTACTGGATATCACAACTTTTTAATTTTTTTTTGCCAGCACTAATAAGAATTTAATATCCATCAATGCATCTGTGTGTTAATGATGTGAATTGTCTTCTAGCGTGCTGCGAGGGCGTCCCCGAGCCCATCGCCGAGGAGGAGGAAGAACCAGCCTTGCAGCTGGAAGCCACTGAGAAGATCATTAAGAAGAAGCAGCCCTCAAAGAAAGTTAAAAGCAAAACAGGTGAGCCAATGTTTGCTTCTTTTTTTCTCTACTTATGGATAAAATTCAATCCAGTACTGTAGAACCGAATACTAGGAATTAAACTCACAGCCTTGTGGTCATTAGAAGAGAATGTTAACCACTGAGCCGCCATCATACACATCACTCTGCCCAGCGCCAGCGATGGAAGAAACCCACATCTGGAGCTTCCAGCTCGTTTCTTGATGGGTGTGCCTCTGTGTGACTCTGTGGTTCTCTCTCTTTTTTTTTTTTTGGTCCTCCTTTGCCCTGTGTCTTCATCTCATGGTCCATCTGGTTCTACTCTCTTTTTCTTCTCCCTTGCAGCCTGATTGGGCATAATAGCTGGCGAATCTGGATTTTTCCGCCCATTATCAAACTTGAGATTTTGCCATAGCGCTCCAATTTTTCTTTTTCTTTTTTTTTTTTTTTAAATCAAATGAACTAAAGCTGTGCGATTTGAACCATCGGATCACAGCTTTTGAAAAGCCTTGCATGTGCGTGCGCATGTGTGTACGAGAGAGGAGGGTGTTTTCCTCCGGGATCTGAAATATACAAAAAAAAAACAAGTCCAGAGGAAATGCATACAGTGTTATTTTTTTAACTCAATTTATCTCACATTGTGTGAGGTTAAGTGCGTGCAGGTGGTTCCTCGCGTAGCTTGCGTGCGTGTTCATGCGCAATCGTTCCGGGCAGGCCGTCAAACAGTGCATCATATTGCTTGTGCATTAATATGATTGCGTGTTTTTTTTTTTTTTTGTACCAATCGCCTCTAAAAATCTTGACAAAGCCTTAAATCTGCGCTCTCTGTTTGTAGTTTGCAGTGACATCTCTCATTGGCGTACACATGCACACACGCACACACACATGGAGGAATAACGTCATAATCCACTTGAACTGATGTTTACTTTGGTTTGGAGTCAAACCCATTGTATGAGCAAGCTCCAGTTTCTCTCACACAACATTTTGTTATTTATTTTTTTTCATTCTCTGAACCACATCAAGATTGAAAGCTCTTCATTTGTCAATAGGAGGACGACAGATTTTTGACGTCGCGTATCAGCGCACCAATCTACAACATATTCCGAGCGGCGACGGATAAAAGGAAAATCCGACATCGAGCCAGAAGGCCAACGGAAGTGTCCCGAAGTGATGAACACCGTTTTCCCAAATGGTGTTCCTTCAGGACGCTGGTGCGCTGGATGTAACGAGCTACGGCGAGGCAGTCTAGCCTCAGAAGATGTTTATTTTTTTCTTTTCTCAAGTCACCAAACTTTAATGATCAAATTCAGTACGGAAACAGTAGCCACATTCACAAAGAGAATATTTCTTTACTTCCAATCACAACTTTTAACATGGATAGAAGAAGGAAAAGTGGGCGTTTTTTTCTTCTGAAGTTAGATTAGACTTTGCATTTTTTCCGAAAAATCCCGCCTTCTGTGTTATGACTGGTTACAAGAATTCAGTCTTATCCATGATTGGTTTGTGAGCCAATCGCTGCTCCTTCCTCAGCCAGAGACCCAGTGGATGAAAGTCAAGTAAAGATCAGTTGGGAGAGGGTTGTTCACACAGAGTTTACTGATCTGGAACGGAGGCAAAACATTCGCCCCCTGGAAACATGTCACGTCAGCTTATGTTACCCCCAAGTGGGGTAGACATGCGCAGTAAGAATATACTTAATCAGACGAGGGAGAAACGTTTAGATCAAGTGTTTACATGGCTAATATCTACCAAATAAATAAATGATCTAAGGTTTAACCGAATTCTGATTCTTCAGTTTGATTCTGATTGGGCGATTATTAATGAACCCATTATTAATGAATTATTAGCATCCTTGTAAACATATCCAGTGATGTCCTGGTAATGTGGCAGAACGTATCCTACTATGAGAAGAAACGTTCCCAGAATTCCAAGACCTTTTTTCATTTATCAGCAATGATTGTTTCTCTGTTGACCTCAGAGCAGAATTTTCGGTGCGCCCATCGACTGTATACAGGTGTCATATTAATAAAGTGGATTGATCCAATTTGTGTATCAAAAATCCAAATAATTATTTTGATTGATTGAATTGCTCCGATTAATTTTAATTTCCGCACTCACGACTTTACTTCCTATCTGAAGATAATTTTTGGACACACAAACATCGAAGAATAGATCATAATCACGAATGCTTCAAAGCAAGCTGCAAAGGTTGCTGGTTCATCTGAATAGTACTGTATATGAAGCTAGTACAGTTATCATGCCTTGCTAATCTGCAGCGAAGTTAGCACATTATATATAAAGCAAGCAACCAGTTTTCCTATATTATTGCGTTTGTGCTTAGAAGTAGTCAAGTCAAACCTGGACTTGTGATCTAATTTCTGGTGACTGAATGCATAAAAGAACAGAAGTACAGTACGGTGACGAGACTCTTAGCCGCAGTAAAGCATTTGAACGGAGTAAAAGCTTTAAAGAAGACGATTGACGATCACGGCCGAGGTGGGTCAGAGCTCGCTGCAGTCGTTCCTGTGAACATTCAGCAAATTATCCTTGAAAATCGACGGATACTTCATCGCCATCTTGCAGAAGAGATGCATGTTTGTTGGAAACTACACACACAATTACACAACCAACACCACTTGCAGATTCCAGGAACTCGGCTGGGAGTTATAGTCACATCCAAAGCCTTTTTCACATGTTTAGACCATCTAAGGAGTTCCTGGGAGGCCAGCGTTTCAGACGTGACGCAGACAGTCTAAAAAACTTTCTGTTTTGATGGTAAACGAGCACTAGGAAACGCTAGGATAAGTGCATTAGCGTAGCATGGGATTATGAGTGTTTACTCTCATAACTGTGTTGTGTTATTCTGCACTATCAGAAGTCCCGCTCGTTTTTGTACATGTACTATAAAAAGGGCGACACCCACAAAAGACAAATGACAAGTTACAAGTTTGAATGTGGGCTGACACTTTGCTCTAAAATCTTCCATAAATGGTTGATTGGGTTAAGATGTTGTGATCAGACGATGGGGGGGCGGGGTCATCGTAGATGAGACCACAACAATCGATATAGAGAAAATTATATAAATATTTCTTATACTGTAAAGGCAAAAGATGACATAACATCTGTATGTATAATGAAATTGCAAGTGATCCATGGTAGGAATTTGGTTTAGTGTAACATGCTTGGGTATAAAAAAACATAAACACACACACACACACACACACACACACACACACACACACACACACACACACACACAGGGTGGTTTATACATTTAGGTCTTATAAAAGCTTCCTTTACAGTTCCAGCACAGATGTACGCGAGTATACATGTGCAAAATCCACAAAGTCTTAATGTGGTTAATCCGGCCAGGCGTCTTGCCTAATGAGCAGCGCCCGAGCCGGGAGGTGGAGAGGTTGAGAGTCAGCATGTGCGATGCGTGCGGATCGTTAAGACTCAATTACGCAGTTATTTTCCTGTCAGAAGTACTCATAAGGAAAATCAGCAATGCAACGTGAACGTACGCACCGCACATCTTTAGAGCGGGTCACTTTTTTTTATTTTTTTATTTTTATTTTTTATTTTTTTACCAATAATGTACGTATGTAAGTGTAAAGGTTGTTACAGGTTAAGTAATGCACTAAATAGAAATAAATGAGTTTTGGTATAAAAACATGAGGGTTGTGTTGGCTTATTAATCACTTTGACAAGAGACTAACTCCTTACCTTACAAACACAAATAGATCCCGGGGAACGTTGCCTCAGTGTTCAGCAATTAAATACCGTGTGTGTGTGTGTTTAGCAGCCCTTGCCCACCCAGCGAATCCAATTAAAACTGTGAAAACAATATAAAAGGCAAAACAAACATTCAAAATCGAGTTGAGTTTTCCACAGTGATGCCAATTAGCGGCAGTGCCACACAGATCGCGAGCAGCGACGTAGTAAAGCTGGGAAACTGTTTCCAAACAGATTAAGGACAAATGGAACATTTGGTTGTGTGCTTTGGTAGGAGTATTGAATTCATTTTCTTAAAAGGTTGGATAATTGTGGCAGGGAAATCAATCATTCTGGCAGGTGTTTACAAGTGTTGAATCGATTATGCAATTTAAATTACGCTGTTCTGTTATTCAGAATCGATTCACACTTTTTAAATTACCTTTTAAATAAAATAATGTTATATTGTCTGAAAACTGATGAATTCCTAAACTATGGATTTCTCAGAAAATATACAAAATGTATAAGATTTTCTTCTTTTTTTTTACTTCTTCTTTTGAGTTTATGGAGCGGTTAGTGCAACACCACCACCTACTGGACTGGAGTTTAGAAAAAAAAGACAATTGTTTTGTACGAGACAGGACATTTAAACAAGTTACACAGTATTTCAGTGTTTATGAAATACCAGAGGTGTTCAAGTCAAACCAGGATTCACGATGAAATTTCTCCTGAATGAAGGTGTAAAACTGATTGATATTTATAGAAGACTTAAAGTACAAAAAGTAAATTAATGAGACTTTTAGCCAGAATAAAAGTTTTAAAGTAGGGTGTATGTCTGTGAAAGATGATCCCCAAGATGTGGCTCGGAGCCCACTGCAGTTGTTCCAGTGGACATTCAGCAGGCGGAACGTCTGATCCTTGAAAATCAAAAATAATTCTCTCCAATTTTTGGAAAAAAATTTCTGGAGACATGCCAGCTTATGGGAACTGCACACACAATCATTCACCAACGCCATTTGCACATTACAGGAACTCGGTTGGGTTATAATTGCCTCTAAGCCAATTAAGGAGTTTCTGGGAGGCTGGCGTTTCAGACGTAAAGCAGACAGTCTTATCATAACTCTACTCTCTTATAAGTGCTACTAAATCGAATCCTGACTAGACTGCTTCTTACTTAAAAGATGCCTTTCAACCATTTTTCAACCAAACAGATACTCATGCTACGTCACAAGCAGCACAACACACTCTGAGGAAACCACTATTCGCACTCTTCTGCATGCCTGAGCTCACAGATGCCACTGATCAGCTGGTATCACTGTGATCTTCAGATGATTGAATATGCCATCCCTTCTACATAAAAAGCATGGACAGTTTTGCCTTTCATGGCTCCCAGCTGCGGATGGTTGTTGCATCATTGCAGTCTCCCGATGATCCGGCAATCACTTTTTTAAATTTTATTTTATTTTTTTTTTGCATTGGAGAAAAAAGCTTCACTGTATGAGCACTTAGCAAATCTTGTTATAATTGGCGTGTTTTCTTGTTTCATTTCCATAAAATTACATAAGTGTGATAAGTATTCACACAAAAGCTCTACTGTTATGTTTCAGTGTCGTAATTTAATTCCTATTGCCGTCATGATTCGGCAAGCTCCACTGATGCATCTTTTTTTTACTGATTACCCAGAGTTTTCATTTTGACTAAAGTGTCAAAATTCCATTTCTTCTCTATGAACTTTCAACCAAAAAAGCTTAATGACCCAAGTTTAGATTACGATTTTATACATCAAGGAATCAGCAGACGCCTGTAGTGCTCCGGATCTTCCACAGAGCTCTGTGAAAACTCTCAAAACAGCTTTTGATTCTCTTCCTTTTTGGATCCCACCTGTGCCAAAACAACAAAGTTTCCTCTTCCACCCCCACCACTCATAAAGAACTGAGGAGAACCAGGACACCTCAGACGGTTTCAAACAGGCTCCGTCGCCTCCCTCCAGTCTCAGAGGAAAAGCAAAAGCGGAAGTTATTAATCCCTAATTAGTTGTCT